>DWLR01001553.1:0-17828 GCA_018246295.1 Papilio alexanor hazarajatica
ATATATACATATAATATATATGTGTTAAAACACGTTGCAGATAATACGTCTGTCATTTTATTCAGGGTTAGAGAATATGCGTTTAGAATTAACCATTATGATTCTAATTAAAAAACGTAGGAAAATATTAAAAATTCTTTCAAATCAAAATGTTTATGTGCAAGAGTTATAGGATAATAATTTGTGATAATCTTTTAAATAACTACTTAATTATTTTATTTTATCATATTAAATAAAGTCAAAATAAATAAAAAAGTATTACATAGATTTTTATAATGATTGTCATTATTGTTAAACTCTGCTTGTGCTTGTGTTTTTATTCACTGAAATAGGAAACAATGTTGAACAATATTAATGAACTTAAATTTTGTAAACAGTCGAACTTCACTCATTATAGAAGGCGGCCTATATACTATTTAGATTTTCATTGAAAATTGGATTTGTGAAAACTTTGAGATAATTTGAAGTGAAATTGTATAATGGATAACTAATGTTTTAAGGTAATTAGAAATATAGTTGGTGTTCGCAAATATTTCGGAATTGACGAATTTTAGCGTAAAAGAAGAGGTGTACTCATTGTTTACAAAATTTGGCTTTTAATTTGGGACAGCGTATAAGCTATATATACCATACTAAAGGAAAATTATTGTGTATAAATAGATATAAATAAGGGAAAATTTTGTTATAAATCAGGATAGTGATGAAAAAATTTCTTTTTAATACATTTACATTTTACTTTAAAGAAAATTTGCTACAACAGTTATGGTTTCTGGCTAAAATAATCGCAGCGTGAAACTCAATTCGACGCTCACGTTACGCTAGGTTTCATTCAATTTCGTTCACTTCTGCCGGCGCACATCAAATTGTACGAGAAATGGAATTAAGAATTATTAAACTTCGTTTCGAGAAAATGTAATTTTGGTAAATTGATGATATGTAAAATTTAAGATTCGCACGCTAATCTTGTTATAAACGAAGGGATTCTTTATGTTACTATGCCAATTTCAGAACAAATATTTGAGATAAACATATAATGGTATTCACTTCTTTTTAGATAGTTAATCGAATAAAATAATGATAAAATAATAAAAGAGAGATTATCTATTTAGGCGCAAAAACGATGAGCTTAGAATATGTTGCTCAAGATTTTGTTAATCTTGAGTATTGTCATAATAATGGACGACAGATCAATTACAGCTCAAGTAATAATTAACCAAACTAATACTTAAAACAAGCCTAATAATTGATAAATATCAGCGAAAAGACGTTGACTGCTGAATATATAACTCATTCAAGGATCATAACAAAGAATAATAACTTGTCTCCATCTAGTCTGAGTCTCTAATTGCCTTTATAGGATTTTCATGTTTTAACTACGAAGGTACAGCTACGAGTTTGTACACATACTTTCGTTCTGGTCGTAAACTCTTAAATTACAAACATAAATTGTACAATAAAGAAAAAATTCTCCCTTCCTTATGAATGTTATTGCTTTCAATGAAAAATTCATTTTCAATCATAATTTAAATTTCATTAAGTTAACATTTCAGATGGAACTCTTTCAGTTTACTTTCTTGATTTGTTTAGTTTTAACAAGTGGAGAGGATATTTCGATTTTAAGATATCCAATGAGAAGGGAGGTTCTGAAAACTTTTGTCGACGCTTTTCTACCAGGGACTAGCGGCAGAGCTGAACGAGGTTAAATAAGTTATCTATCTACATCTATATTTATCAATAGTGGTCAGTTTGAATAGTTATTTCGGGAGTTGGGTATATTAGTGTGTTGATATGTCAATATCAGGTTCACCTGATGACAACACATTTTGTTCGTGTTTGATTTTATAGATTGCCTTTGTTTTCCTTAAAAAATATAATTACCTTCCTTAGCCTATATCAATCCTTTGCTGGAATCAGCTATTTCCAGCCGTATTTTATTTCTAGTGAGTCCGAACTTTCTTAACGAGTTCTTCGAAGTACCTGGAAACTGGGTCGGGTAAAGAGTACCTCACTCCCTCCTCTCTTAATTAAATTTAGTTTAGAAATCTACCCTTACTTATCTGCTGTCGCAAACTGTCTGCTGTATTAGCTGACTTTAAGCGAATCGCGGTATATCTACTTCTTCAATTTGAAGCGCCATTAGCCTACGGTACGGACTACCGGTACCTTAGGGTACGGACTACCGATTATGAGATCGTAGGGTCGGATATCGCCATTCGACTATTGTCGCTTCCCATATCCTGGGCACAAATGTATAAGTTTAGTTGGAATGGTAAAAAATCCTTCGTTATATTCCATACCTTAGAAAAATCATAATCCATCAAGCTCTTCGTACCTCGCGAATCTTTTTGTACCGGTCTAACGCTTACAATCTAGTCAGGATATAACACAATGTGTTATGTATCTTTTTTCATTTCATACATGTGGTCGTACATACTCACGACAAATAATGGCGTACGAACACCTCGACCTGGACTCCCTAATCTGCAATAAATGCTATACCAGACACACATTTTTTACTTAATAGTGGCAGTGTAGAAGGCCGCTAATATAAAACGAGTAAAGTAAAAGTATGCTTCTGTGGTTCGTTTATGTTAAAAGGATGAATGAAGAGAGACTGGCAAAACAAATCTATGTTACAAAAGTTAGTGGCAGTGTTGGTAGGGGACGACCGAATAAACTTGCATAGAGCAAATTTATGACAGTAGAGAAAGACGATATACGGAGTACCCGTAACTGATAAGCATGTATGCGCAGATGTATTGATGTAGAAGATGCGAGAGATATGTACCAGTATTGCGCCAAATGGAAATCCGTAATCTCTGCCTACTCGTACGATACCCGTAATTCAGAGGGGATTACGGGACGAGTATCGGTGTCGGTGTTACAAAATATTTGTTTGCTTTTTGAAAAATTTTAGGCAATCCACATGCGACGTGTTGGGTCCGCGGTGGGATATGCGTTAAGGTACGGCACTGCCCGCTCATGAACCTCGATTCGACCGTCCCCGGATGCAACAAGAACTGGAGGGTGTGTTGCAGAGTTCAATCGGCGTTGTCGCCCACAGTCGGCATTGCGAGAACTGAACAGCTCGTATACGATGTATACCTACAAGATTTAGATAGTCCGCTAATGAAATCTATGGCTGTTAATAATTACAAGTTTTTAGAAAATTTAGTAGATTAATACAAATTGATATCTTTTACTTTTACTATTATTTATATATTTTAACAGTTTTATTATGCGTATTGATTTCAGAATATTGTAGTGTGAAAAGATTTCACAAAAGATTTGGAAAAAAAATACTTTTCAGAAATTGTGTGAAAAGTCCCTACTCAAATATTTAAAGTAATCAACTGGTGACTTCGTAAATACTGCATAATCCCGTAGTCAAGCGGCACGAATTAAATTTTTTTTCGAGGTACAAATTTAAAATCTCCGTGTTTGTAATTTAAAATATGATACTTTTAATTGTAAAACAACATAAAATCGCCTCAAAGTTATACAAGTCATGCAATAAATTATTTCATATATACACTCTGGCACTACGCAAAACGAGCTCAACTTTTAGTTTTATGGAAATGTGGAATGGAAATTTGTGTATAAACACTCCATTTATAGGTATATAATCTATAAGAATACGCTTTTAATTATATTATAAATACGAATTTACGAGTTAAATCGACTAAACTTATATTTCTGGAACGTAAATTATGTTAATATAAACTACCGTCCAAGTCTGTTGCCTAGTCAATTAAATAACCTCAGGTTTTGTCAATATCATTTGCATGATGGCCGTTCTAATTTAATTTTAATTTCAGGTACTCGCTATAAGTAGCGAGTATTAGATTAGTTAATTAGTATATAGAGATTAGTAGAATTAAGATTCTAGGTACTCGGATTACAACGAATACACCAAATAAATTATTAGTTATGTTAATACATAATATTGAGTGCTTAATTAATACGTTGATATGAAAAGACAATACTAAAAAGGTTGATAAAATCTAGGGAATAAATTCATTGGTATAAAAGGGGCTCATTTTTCCGTCAATATAAAGATCAATAGTGCCAATCGACATCGGTACGTAAAAAAAAATCACTCACAAATAAAATATCTCTTACAATTCTTAATTTAGTTTAACGTAAGCCTTCCATGCCATAGTCAGTATTGATTAGATTAATTATTTCATTAGCACTCAGTAAATTTATTATTTACTAAGCTCGAGACTCAACAAAGGGACTTACCCCCTCAACTCTAAGTAATAAACCCTTTTTGTTGCTTGCTTGATTAGCTTAATTTTAAATTCCTTTTTAAATCGTTTTCTATCTCGAATTAAATGAAATATAAATACGGAAATACATTTTAAACAATTTAAGATTTTAACATCAAGATGTTAATTAGCTTTGAGTTGCGAATAAAATAAAATAATTTAAGAACCTCTTGGGAACTATTCGTTTCTTGATGTTAAATCATTTATTCTTTAGATTCTCGATGTCTCGGCTACATGGACTTTATACCACAGCGAAATTCAAAAAAATTAGCTTTTAAGAATCATTTTCTTTTACTACAAACACTAAAAGCAGCTACGTTCGAATTTATTTATAAGTTATCAAGATTAAGTTTACAATATCTTCATTTCTGGCGAAGAGAACGAACATTTTTATGGCGGAAGTAAGTAAAAAATGCCCTATTGTAATCAGTGAGTTAATACTCACCTGAGTTAATGAAACCACTGCCATCCATCAATTTTTGCAATAAAAAGAAGAGTTATGGATGCGCTACTTCTAATTTTAAGGGAAGTGCATTAGGTCAACTCAATACGTATTGACAGCCTAAGTCGAGGTCCCCTTGCGGGGAGTTTTATGTCCAGTTACTCCATGAAGCATCCATCGACCAAAGAGCTTGGCGGCCTTACAATCAGGTGGCACTTCAATCAGCAGGCGCAAAGCATGTGTACATATGTATATATGCTTTGTCTCTACGCTTTTACGGTTTTTGCGCAACTTCCTGCCTTGCATATCCGCGTTGTAGAATCATCAGTTCCCAGCCGCATTCTAAACAAATACGAATTAGGGTAGTAAAAAAGGGCTTGCTCTTTTATTAAAGACCGGCAACACATGCACTTCGTCGGTGATGTGGAAATTCATTGGTGTCGGTGATCACTTAGTGTTAGAATATCTCAGAGGAATTGGCTCTTTCGTGCAACATTTGCAGTTTTCACAATTTTAAAATTCCAGAAATGACATAAGGCCTTTTTATCTATGGTTAGCTGTTAGTATTTTTAGCAGTCGCTTCATAGTTTTCTGTAATGTTAAGATATCGACAGTAGCCGTAAAGGATTTTTTATTCCAAATTCAGGTGGAAGAAGGTACTGCTATTTCTTGTGCTGTTGCTATTAAATAGCGATGAAATTGTATATTTGTATATATCATCTGCGTTAACGGTTCAATGTAGCAGCTTTAACTCTATGTTATAATCAACATGACTGACAGGTTTATAGCCAGTGTCATTCGAAGACGATTTATGGCAACGTATATGGAACATATTGGCCATTTACCGCAGAAGCAATAAATTTAAAGTATTCGTATTCGTAGAGTGATACAAATAGAGTGGCAGAAAGAAATAGAGAGAGCACTAACCACCTAATCGTTTTGCAACACTTGTACCTTTGTACTATAGGAAGAAATATTGTTATTTGTCAATAAAGTGGATAAAGCGGTAGAAATGGAAATAACTCACATAATGTTCAAGGTAACAAATTGGGAAAAAGACAAGTCAATTACGTTTTCACGGAATGGCGCCTCTTCAATAGAAATGGACCAATTAAGCAGCAATTCATTTAATAGACGACCGTATCTCACCTGTTACTTAACTTATCCCAAATAACATCAAAGACTGGTTTTTAGTAACAGATCTGAATATATATATAAAATGTATATAGCCTTAATGCCTTAAGGCATTAAGTCCCCCATTTGTGAAAAACAACGAAATGTGAATAAGTAAATAAATGGAGAGACAATTTTACAACAATCACTTGTGGTAATGTATTAAATGTAGGTAACCCCTGTATCAAACGTTATATCTCATTAGAAAACGTACCTAATATTAATATGAATTAGCGATTTAATGTTAATATATTTATTAGTAAAAACAAAATTAATGGTGTTTATAAACCAGCGAACAATCTAACCAAAAATTTAAAAACGGCTCGAAGTATTTAAACGTTTACGTTTATATCTTTAAAGAAAACAAACAACCTTAAAGGACCTTATTTTGGATTATTTCGCTATTTATGGATTTACAACATAGTAATAATAAAATATAAACATATTAAATTCTCTTGATTTATTTTAAATCATGTCACGATTTACATTATGTAAATTTTGTAATGTAGCCGGCAACACTGAACAATTTACCTCAACAACGACCCCAATGTCCAAAAGGAGTCTTTTGAGGAAAGATGTGGCTTCACTTTTCGGTCCCTGATTAGATATCTAGGTGCCATCTTTGATTATTATTATTGTTAGTAGTAGTTAGTATTCGGCGTGTGTGATACTTTGCAAAATATTCGCACGAATCAGCTGGTTTATGTTCCATAAAATCATTATTACTACCATTACTATTAACTTGGAGAAAATTTGGGAACCATTACATGTTAAGTTATGCGGTCGCAGTGCTTTGTAACTGTGAGTGAGATGCCTTATAACTTTGCCATCCCCACTGACACCGGCGCGCTTGATTCACAACTTGCAACTTAGTTGTATTGTGTTTGTGATTTTGAAGTTTAATTTAATAATAATTACAAATATCTTACACAATCAACCTATTCTAATTATTGGTATGGATGAGTATGAAATGAAATTAAAATACAATAAAGAACGATACAACAAGCGCTTACATCGACCAAGAGGTGTAAGTAGAGAGTATGCATTTACATTTCACAACATAAATTAAAAGATATAGCCTATTTTTAGAAGTGAGAACTACACGTAAAATTGTGAAAGTTCAACATTTGCTGACAGTGTATTAGCCTGGTCCGATTATAAACCGACGATATTCGCAATCGTTTGGTGAAAGGTAAATATCGGTGGTCACCTAACATAAGGTTACCCATTTGTTCGTTTGCTTTCTTCTGTTATACATATTGAGGTTGTAAGCTTATATTAACACGTTTCAATTACATATGCTTCTTAAGTCTTTAAGAGTTAGGAGCGTTTTAAAATTGTCTAATTAGTCGGTTATGAGGGAATCAGTATTCACGCGACAATCTCTCCCAAGGGGTCCCGAGGGTGTGTTGTTAACACAGTATACGTTATGTTTAATAAGCATTTGCCAATTAGTATGTTATGGAATAACAAGGAGCTATGTAATTCGACTTTTATCAAAGTTTTTAAAGGTATACGAATTGAAAATTTTGTAAAAGTAATTGCTCCCTGGCGATCTCTAAATCTGATTTTATAGGCCTAAATCAACCTTCAGTTAGGTTAGTTTAATTTGTGGCTGGTACATATTTAGCGATGTAATATGTATCCTCACATTTAGGTTATATATAGCTAGTTTAGCATTGATTAACAAATACTTTCTTAATGCTTCCTTTATTTTTTGGAATTTTGGATGAAAAAAGAAGTTTTTAATAGTTTTCTCAAAGTTCCGATAAAATTGTATCGTTAATTTTAATAAAAACAAATTGACTAAAATTGATTAAATGTAAATTTGGTATTACTTATGAATTAAAATCGTTGCCATTATAAATGTCAATGAACGTCCAACATCGTCAAACTTATGAAATTATAACTAGTTGTGTATTTTTTGCATGATTATTAAATAATTTTAGAGGTCATTGCACATCATTGTATCGTTTTGTAATTTATTGTAAATTATTAAGAGCGTACATGTAATAATGAATGTTCAATTGTTTTGTTTATACCATACATATGAAATTAGCGTTTTGTCGTACTGACCACTTTGATCTGAAATATCTCCTCTTTGATTAAGAATTCCAAATTCAAATTTATAAATTCATTTAGCTGGTACCTTTGAGTTTTGAAAACAGTCATTCAATTGTTTTTTCTTCATTATTTTTTTCTTTGGCGTCGCTTATTATCGCACAATGGAAAACATGAAATGTAGGTATATTTACGAGTATGAGTTCTACCGTGGCACCAGTGCTGCAGAAACAGCTCGAAGGATTAATGATGTATACGGCGTTGGTGTCGCAAAAGAAAGCACGGTACATTTTTGGTTTCAACGTTTTCGTTCTGGAAATTACGACCTTCAGAACCAACCCCGTGGACGGCCGGAGACCAAAATGCAAAATGAAAAATTAAAGGCTATTATGGAAGAGGATCCATCACAAAGCACTTCAGAGATAGCTGCAGGCTTCGAGATAAGTGATAAAACTGTATTAATCCCCTTGAAGCAAATCGGGAAAGTAAAAAAACGAAAAAAAAAAAAACGAGTAAGTGAATCGAACTTGCAAACACGCGTCGACTGCCATGTGACTTTGCTCAATCGACACAATAATGAAGGGATTTTAAATCGAATCATTACTTGTGATGAAAAGTGGATACTGTACGATAATCGGAAGCGCTCGTCGCAATAGCTGAAACCTGGAGACCCAGCCAAATCCTGCCCTTAACGAAAAGATAAACATTTCTTTTTTGTCACTTTCGGTTTAATTTTACGGTAAACAGTTTATGCTTTTGGCTTTTCAGTTTATTCATTTTTCGTCGGTTTAATTTTGATGGTAAGCAAATTGTAGAATATTCTTTAACCTCATGTTGAACTCTTTGTTTTGAGTATAAAGATATTAAATATTATATAGATATTTGCTTTAGAAGAGGCTTCACCAATTGTATATGCAACTAAAAATATTTACGCCCTCATAATGTGTATTGGAGAAGTAAGTCACTGCTAAAAGCTTTTAGAGCATTTAATATTCTAAAGCTTTACTGACTAGATGTTAATATTTAAACAAAGCTAACCTTTGATAACGAGTATTCATTTTCCTCTATATTTTTTATAACTCTGGTTACTAAGGAAATAATATGTAAACTACTTTCTTTATCCCGAATGGGGTAAACAGAAAACTATTTGTTTATATTGTATTGGAAGACGTCGGTATAAACATAGGATGCATAATATAATATATATTATATGTTATAATCCTTACAAATAATGTACTTTTCGAATGTATTATACTTAGCATAATATGTGCAATAAGATGGATAGTAAGCCTAACATGTTCTGGCAAAGTGCTATTTAAACTCAAATATTATGGAATCGTATCATCAAAAGAAATATAAGTCAGCCGTAAATTAAAAGCAAAGATTACTACATTGCTCATTTAAATTGAAGAGTAATTTTAAAGTTAATGAAATACTTTGTAATATCGAAATTGCAGCATTTTACTATTTGCAACATTTAACTGAATTTATCTAATAAAATAACAAAGAAAACCAAGAAAAAGGTAACCTCTCTTTTCAATATTTCGTATTTTGTAGAATATTATTAAGTCTGCCCTGCGTGTACAACCACTATAAAAGGTAGCATGATATTAATAAAATATACCAACACGGAACAATTTAAATAAAAGAACAACACTTCGTTCATTTTAGTTCATTGTTTAGTTTATATTTAATTGTTACACGTCTTTTACCTGAGCAACGTAAGACACGTTTAATTCACAATTGGGGCAAAATGTAAACATTTCCATAACATCGCGACCGTAACCTAGTGGGGTAGACACAGATTACGTATTTTCACTTGCAGGGATCCTGGCACATTTCGCTTCGCCCTCGATGTAGAACATCGGTACGTCGTATATCGGTGTATCGTAACTATTTCCCTACTATATTTAATTCAGAGAAATATATCTGTCACATTATTTATGAACGAATATAAACAGACTAGCTTGAGTTAAATTACGAATTTAAGAAATGTTTTTCGACTTAAACCGGTTTCTGTATTTCAGTATTGACTGTTACCAAATGATACGTGTTTTTAGTCCAAATTTTCCTAGTAAAAGGTGCATTTAGACGATTGATAATCTAAAGTGATAATATAATATACTTTTGCTTACGTTAAGACAAATTTAATACAATATCATTGATATAAGGTTTGCGTCGAACTCAGATATAGGTCAGTAGTTTTATGTAAATGGGGAAATAATTCAAGTCATTCGCACGCCATTACTTTGGTCATATATGGCGTACAATAAAGCTCTGATGAAACGCGGCCAGGCTCTCGCTACCAGATGAATTATGCAATAGTAAATTTAATTCCCCAAATAGCACTGTAATAAAATGACTTATTAAAAGAAATTTGCTTGTGAAAACAAGCTTAAAGCACTTATGAGTATAAATGTAAGAAATTCATTGTGTTTAATACAATCCAGCAATAATACAAGAACGATCAAAAATAACTTTCTTATAATTGATACGTTTACGCAAAAAATACGAGACCTACTAGTATACTTTCTTCTCGAAGACAGTACAAAACTGTTACATTTAAAAGATGATTTATTTCGGTTGAGAAATTTATGACTATTATATAGATGCCTGGAAATAACGTGTAAAACTAAATACTAGAAATTGCTTGGCCAAAAATATGACAGTTTAACACATTTTTTGATATTAAAAATTGTGTGTGATCAAGATATTTCGTGGTAGTGTAATGAAAAAATTTGGCAGATATACTGACGGTTACAAAAATACGATCACATAATTTCTTTCTTACATGTTTTATAGCATCCTGTTAATAATTAAACAAAGGTTTCTTCTACAAAAAGATGTAGTTTATTGGAACAATCGCGTATTTAAAGAAGAATGAAATCTATTGAAGACTTTTCGAGATCTTTAATAAAATGTAAAAAAATTATCATCTTTGAAGCCCTCTAGCGCCTAAAATAAGCGACTCTGAATATTAATATGTTGGATTAAATAGTCACATTTTTGTCCAGGGATCTATATTTTCCTTTTTACATGGCGTTTTGGAATACGTGTATATTTAGCTATCGTTGTATATATATTGACACAATTAGCAGGTGTCATTTCTTTCCGGCTACTGTTATTATAAATTTTAATAAGGTTATTAAACAAATTGTATTTTTGGCAGTCATAGCATTCTCTTATTTTGCCGTTTGCAAAAGCATATTTACGAGCTTTTTGCAAATTGCAGATTCGGTTCCAAGTTATCTTAGAGTTTTCAATCTACGATAATATTATAAGCTCCTTTTTAAGGAATCCCAAGGTTTAACCAATAAATTAAACGGCTTCACATACTTCAGTGTATAGGCACCAACAAATTTTAGAGCGGTTCAGAGGTCCTTCTTTAGGGTGAGTGTTGCGGCCGAGGTCGCGTGACGTGAGGAGTGTCTCGCACTGATAGAAACACATATAAAAAAATATTTCTTTATCCATCCATCCGAACCCAGGTTACTCGCTGAAAAAAATTGCTTCACTTCACTAGTTTTAGAAGTTATATGGAACAAATAATCAAATCTTTTTTTTTTGGTAATGATAATTATCCAGATAGTTTTTTTTAGTTATAACTATGTATTAAAATTTTCCATTAGTAGAATTCAGAATACTTTGGTCATTACAATTATGAAGCCTATTTGATGTCTTTACAGTTCTGAAAAGTAATCAAATCAAAGAGCCCTTGCTACTCATAGCCTTGTAGAATTTATTATTAATTTAACAGACAAATTAAGATAATTAACTTGTTAAGCTTAGTTAACGAGTGAGTGAATCTTTATAAATTTACTTTAATTAATAAGTACTTTCGACTTCCAAAAATAATTTTGCGTTCGTATCCCTGACTATTAAGATTTTTAGCTATTGCATGTTACTTTTTTAACAATGAACCTGCCTGCGTTATACCATGGTACAACATTCATATATTTATTAGCTGATGATCCCTTTCTAGGCATAAACATCTTTAAATTGAGGATAAATACGTAGTTACCACGGTTGGGTTGGTTGTTGTCATGGTGTGTCATAAATACGTTACGAAGGGCTCACTGCTGACCATGCCACAGAGACTATTAATGTTGTTGACGGGTATTCGAAGATGAGTTTCATTTTGCAAAAGTAATTACGGACATAATACCTCCTCAGTGTATATTCATGCTCTTAAGTAGTAAAATACTGGTCCTAATGTTGTCGCATTCCAATCAGGAAGATATCATGGGTTTGAGAAATAGCTAATTTATCGAGGCAGCCTTTTTTTAAATGAAGAAGGTGGAAACAAGCAAGCGGTAACTTAAGTGACTGCTACTCATAGGCATCTGCAAACTCGCAAAAGCTTGTTGCAGGTTTTGCGAGTTGCATACATATAAATATATAGTTAAGCGGTTCGAATCATTATTCATCGTGCGCACGGCAAAGGATTGGAACAAGTTGCCGTCGTCAGTGTTTCCATTAAAGTATGACGTTGAATTAGCGCGTACCATCTTTCGACCACATCATCGCTTAACGGCAGGCGGGATTGTGGTCAAGTGCTAATTTATTCCTTATAAAAAAAAAATAAGAGTATACTGAAAAATTGACATTTCATTCTCCCATCCATCCTCTTTCCCTTCCCAACTTTTCCTTATTAGAAAAGGGTGGGAACAGGAAGAAGACTAAAACTTAGGCCTCTGGCACCGCACTCATCAGATGAAACGTTGAATACTTCTACTTCACGTCTGTCTTGTGTGAGGTCGTGTTATTTCACCATTCGAGCGGGCCATTAGTGCAACGGATGCTGTTATGGATTCTAACGTATGTTTTAAGCCATAAGTATTATAAAATCCTATGAAGCAACATAAAGGAAAAATATAAATCAAATGAATGGCTTGGACTATTGGTTTATTATCATAAGAATGCCAAAAGAAATATGTTAAATGCAAATATATTGAGAAACATAATGAATGCAAAAATATATTAAATTAATATAGTATACATAGTAAATATATGAATATATAATCGACGAATACAAGTGCATGTTTTGTTAATTTTGTAAATTAAATAAATAAATAAACACAAATAAAAAACCGGTTGACTTGCTCTTTTCGCTATAAAATGAGAAGTTGTGCCAATAATCACCTATAATAAATAGAAATTCTTTCCAAAGTAACAATACACACATTTTTGAGAATGTTATATGTATATTTAAGAATGATGCGCATAGTTATTTGTCCAATTTAAAATTTGCTCCTTTTGTTATTATAACGCTTTGCCAGCTTGCGTTTCATTCTGAAAAAAACTTTGAACTTATATTAATGCCTCGCCCAGCTAGAAATGAATTGCTTGGCAGAATTTTTACCAACTTTTCTTGATGTCGGATTTTTTGTTCGTATTTGTAAAAGGAGAGAAATTTTAATCTATGGCTATGAATTTTTTTATAGCAAATTTTAACTACAAAGCGTAATTCGTAATCTTACAGTTATGAAATGTAATGTAAGGTTAGGAGTCTCTGTCCATTAAAAGTAAGCAACGTATCTATAACATATTAGCATCTTATTTATTTAAAACTTTGTACACTGTATACAAAAAAGTAGGATATAAAATATAAGG
Organism: Papilio alexanor hazarajatica; assembly: GCA_018246295.1. Classification (NCBI taxonomy): domain Eukaryota; kingdom Metazoa; phylum Arthropoda; class Insecta; order Lepidoptera; family Papilionidae; genus Papilio; species Papilio alexanor. Next base: position 13,561 of record DWLR01001553.1, read on the forward strand.
ATTATTATTCGTACAGGCGAGCTTAACTCTTCAAGAGTTTTCTAACTGCTTACCCCGCGACAGTGAAAAGTTATTTATGGGTAATAAATATTGTAAATGTGTACAAATACATAAATATATAACATTTAAAATACATAAAAATAAACATACAAATATTCATATTAAACATAAAATATATACTTAAACACAGTACATACATACACATGCAAACATAATATAAATATAATATACATATATGTAGATATAAATAAAGAAGAACTTATGCGGACATAAAGTGATCCTTAACACAAGTTTTGAATTTAGCGAGCGAGCAACATTCACGTATGGAGGGTGCAGCATTATATTATAGCATTTTGCAGCTGCGATGGATAGAGATCACTTACTATCACGTGAACCGCTTACTCTTTAACCACCTTTTTATATAAAAAAGGAATAGGCGATAGGTGTAAGGAAAAGGAGAGAGGGAGAGGATGAAAGGGGAACACTTACTCAGCGCTAATAAGTTGCTATCCACAGATTTTTACTTACTAAGAAATAATTGATGACGTTAATGTCGGCGCGACCAGAAGAGCACATATCGCAAAGAAAATTCACTTCGCTGGCTGTGACGGAACCAATAGCTAACGTACTCTATTACCTGTAGCAAAGCTTTTGACAGCTGCGCTTTTCTAGGAGAAATGCATTGAAGTAAATTATGTTTTGCTTTGTATTGATAAGGTATTTAAGGTAAATAAGAAATATTATACTTTTATCCAAAATTGAAAGTATGTAATGATTTTACATTTGCAATGGTGAAATTTATTACTTCATTCGTATTATAAAATTATCTAATTTTTTCCGTCTAAAGTATTAGCTAATTCAACTAGTAAGTTACCTGACTTTGGCACAGTTTAGAGTGATTGGGTAGACGCCACTCACTCCTTTTATTGTGGTTAGGATAAATAAAGATTGATTGATTGGCTTAACACTAGGGGCGGATTTCTTTTTTACATGGGACGTGGGAGCGGTATTTACTAATACATATATCTTTCATTTCTTCTGCATTCACAAATAGATATATTGCATTTTGGTTACGGGTACCACATTACCCTTCTTTAGTATGTGACTTTCCTTAAAAAAAGGATGGCAATATATCTATACTTAATGATATGCTATCGTGTTCTTCTCTCTTTAGTCGGTTTCGTAACAAGAGTTTTTTCCGTGGGCGAGTTGTCAACCCGCCGCACAACCCCATATTGCTGGAGGACCACACCCTACTTTGGTCAACGAGCCCTTCGGTCTTAGCCGGCTAGCGTAACTTAGCTGTGCTATCGACCACTCCCCCATCCGCTACCCGGGACACGCTCCCCACACGCCGAGAATGTTATTATTAATGCTATTGGAACTGGACCTGCGCGAGCTCCAAGCAGTCGACTGGCAGGAGGCGGTGCGGGACCGGCGGCGATGGCGCTCTCTTGTGTCGGAGGCCAAGACCCACTTGGGGTCGATGTGCCATTGGAGTAAGAGTAAGTATTGATATGCTATGCTATAGGTACTTTGCTCATGGTTTACTTTTGAATATTATAGATGTTGATTTGTAGCGAGATCACGTTTCATCAGCCGCAACTTCATACCATGAAAAACATCAGTAAATTTTTATTAAGGAGTAAAATATATATCAAATTTGAGAAAAAATGGGACTTAAGTATAAAAAGAAAACTAATAATTTGAATGAACAAAATATCCACAAATAATATAATATATTTTTCATTTGTCTGTCTATCTACCAGAGCAAAGCCGGGGCGAGTTTCTAGTAATATATATATATATATATATATATATACACACGCGACTTATATTATCTATGTGTCAATATGTCAACCTTGAGGACGACCTTTAATCAATCTTTCATTTAATTTTAAAAAAACAAAACCAAATTAGACTTTGAATTTACATAATTTTCTTTATAAACTTGTTTTGAAGTAATTTTTCTATAACCGGTACGTTTCATTGCAACTACAACAATACATACATTAAACTCAAACAGACCTTGTCTTAAATCTACTAATATGTCACTTTTCCGTATATTTTCTTACCTATGAAACCATAGGTCCAATCATCATCTCTCTGCTCTTTTTCTACCAACGTAGAGTCGGCATGTACTACTCCTATATCTCCTCCTATATCTCCTGGACTACTAAAGTCATAGTGTCAGTCATACATACATACTGTGAATGGTTTATTTATAATTTTACAGCCGGCCGCCTGCTTGATGTTAACTCTCTTCGGTTCAGGTTCAGTGCCATTCATTACAATATTCAACGTGACCCATTTCCAACAAAAAGAATTAAAATCGGTTCATAAATGTTAAAGTTCTAAGGTAACAAACATAAAATGGAACGTACAAGTGAATTGGAAATCTCCTTTTTGTCAGTCAGTCGGTTTAAAAGATGATATAATGACGTTTTACCTGTACTCAGCCTAATATGTTTTTCATGCAAACGGCCTGCAGCCTTTTCACGTTTAAAAGCTTGATATAAACGGTTTTCAAAAAACTTGTTAAGAAAACTTCTCTTTTAATGACCACATTTGTTTTATAGGGTTTTGGATTTTATGCAGTCAATAAGCTACTAAGCGTGGAAAGCGTACGTAAAAAGTACGTTGTTCAACGATTCACAAAAACTTAATGACTGTTTTTTTTTCTACGTATAACAAAAAGCACAAAATCCTTTTTGTTACAACTCAAATCTAAGGAACAAAAGCGTAACTCAGCCTCGAGTCTAGTTCTAGAGTCTAGTAATGATTATTTCTTTAAAAATGGTCAGAATTTCAAATTTAAGTTACGCTCATCGTCAAACGGAAGGGAGCAGAATAAATTTGCTAAGATCGGGCGGAAATTTAAACGAATTAAGTTTCTAATTAATTAATTAATTATATGGAATTAAGAACGCTAAAGAAATTTATTGTCAGTAATAAAACGCTTCTATTTCCTTTATTGTTTGAAATTCATTATAGTGGTTCCTTTTTAACAGTTTGTAACGGTAACTTTTACTGTAATATGGTACCCTATTTTGGTAGTCAGCTGTTGCGTGAATAGCTTGATTGGTAAAGAACTCCCAAAATACCGATGTAAGGGAGAAGTAACTTCACTGGTGAATGAGATGACCACCTACCGTGTCTTTTTTGCCCGACTGACAGAAGGATAATGTTTTTCTCTTGTATGTATGTGTTTGTATACATTTATGTCTGTATGTCCATTCCATTGTGGCCTCCTGTAGACCAAGCAGCTTGAGCGATTTTGAAGACTGAGGTGTCATTTGAATCGTATTCTTACCTAGAGTGAGGGTACGGCCAATCAGACTTATTAGTTTTTAAACTAACTTCTAGTCTTTGTTGTTTCCTTTTATATCACGTGTACCATTTGCGATTTTATGCAACAACTTTGACGATCGATATGGTTTTTACGCTATACGTCATAGAATTGTAAGATTAAAATGAATTAATTTATTCATTTTAATCTTACTTAGAAAGAATAAGTGCGAGTAAGATTAAGAAAGAGAGCAATAAAAGTAAAAGAGCTAAAACAATATAAGGCCTAAAATATTTATATTATTATTTATATATTAAGATATAAATATTAAGTAAAAGATACAATTGATTACGATAATTGAATGAAGCTACATAGACCCATTAAAATCATCTTAAATATAAATCAAGTAAATCATGAATGTCATTCACACAACATTTATTGTTATTCTAGATTATTCCAAAGCTAGTATTTTTCCAAGAAAGGCTTCCTCTCCTGCGGGGGCGTAAGTAGTGTACAATCAGTCAGGAGTGAAATTAGCTTCAAAGAGAATATATTATTTTCCTTACATTAATTACTTATGCTGCCTAAAAAAGAAACAAATCCAAGAGATACTATTTTAAAGACAGAAAAACGAAAGATACCTTCCAACTTGTGTGTAAAAAGTAATATCAATTTTTATCTCTTATGTATATGTAATAAATTTCTTATGTATAATATATAAAAAATGAAAATAAATAGCAGGGTAACAAGAAAAGTAAAAAAAAAATAAGAGCAAGAAATGTTTATATCAAATATATAATTACTGAACAGAAGCCTCTATTTAGGTTAGATATAAACATAAGCAATACATACTGTAACCGATCACCCTTTCCCACCTTCATCCTCGCCTTCACACCATGTACGAATTTACGGAGTGAAATAAGTAGAAGCCGATATAAAATCGACTTCAAAAATATATGTGACCAAGATGTAAATCATT
>DWLR01001554.1:0-17828 GCA_018246295.1 Papilio alexanor hazarajatica
ACGTAGGGCGTCTACTACAAACGTTGCCAGTCACTTTTGCGTCATAAATTATCTACGATGCGCTTTTCCACATTGGTATTATCTTTGCGTATTAGTACAAAGATGTTTGGCTAAAAATCAATAAGTTTTGCTCTGCATACTTGCAAAAGGCAGTAACATTTCTTATAAGAAATCGTAAGATATTAAAAACAGGACGTAATAATTTGAAACTGATTTATAACTATTTTATAAGCTTAAAATGTATAAATGGCAAAAGACTTGGGTTGATAGTCACAAAAAATGTTGAAGGGTAAAGGCGGTTATGTTACAAGTATATGCTATGGCTTCATTATAAAATATTATGGCACATATTGTATTGACTCTTCAATGAACGCTGGAGGCGAGAACAGTGTAAAACTTTTTGCGATAGTCTTTTGGTTACTATGCCCTTCATCTAAGGTAAAAAATTTACTGTAGGATTTAGGATATACTTATCATTACATTTCTATGAGCAGTAAAACTTTTAATGAAAAGATTTAATGTAAGTAATTAGTTATTTGAAATTGACTTACTGAAGTAGTTATATAAAAAAATTAATATGAAATTTTAAGAGAAAATGTTCGTTTATAAAGACAAGAGTTCAAAACTATTAAACAAATTTTAATAATTTTACTAATAACTGACTTGATGGATGATGATTTTTATAAATGCCTCTTAATGACAAGATAATGTTATAACAAAAAAAAGTATTACATAATCTGTAAAATAATTACAGTGTAATAAATTAGTTTCTTTTTTTCTTAGGTTATCGTGTGTTTTGAACTATGTCATCTAAAATTCCTAAAAACAGTTTTTTACGTATTTCTGCAAAACAAGATTTAGCAACTATGTAGACTGTACACTTCTAGATTTTTCTTATCAACTTCTGACGTAAGGTTATGCCTTTTCATATCTTAGTGTATGTATAAATTTTAGAAATCCTCATTAATCCGTTTAGAAATCCAAAGGTCATAAAAACAAATTGATGATAACTTGAATGTTATATTAGTAAATACAAATACAAACATAGTCGTGTAAAATCTAAAGTCAATGTACTCAAACATGTTATGCTGTTTATCAATTTCCTAAAACCGTTGGACAATCGCTAGCCAAGCCTAGATGACGCTAACCTCACTTATCCATTCGCTAAACCACTTTGAAAATGAAATATCAATTCTACGACACTTAAATATTTAAGTCTCAATAACTTAATTTAGTTAAGGTATCAGCTAAAACAGTGAGAAAAAGAAATACAAGTTTCATATTAAGCCACTTCTTACCTCGATATCATGTAGGAAAATTTCCGTCGAGATTTTCGCGTAAAAAGTTGTCCATTTGTTTTCAGAGCCGTGCGACCCTCACCTCGGTGCGACTGATCGCGACTGGCTCGCCGCAGAAAACTACCACCGTTTATATACTCAGCTGGGGTAAGTTTTTTTCTTTGGTAGTGATTCAGAGCTTGGAAAAACAGAGGAGGGTAAAATGTACGGGGTATGATGTTACGTCTGAAATGCTTTATTTTTGGCGACGATTCAAATTGTTGCAATTTTTACACGGACAATTTATCAATCATAGAAGAGAGAGTCATTGAATTATCGTATTTGAAGAGTAAGGTTAAGTTATTCTACTAATTTGTTGTATTACATAATTGATCAAAAATAAACGTATCGTTAATTAATCTCCAGATGGAGTTCTCTACAAATTCGACGTTCAAAAGTAAAGCTCGATTTTATTAATTTCATTGTGTATCTGAGAGAATTTATTACTTAATACTTAGTTACTTATTTAACTTTGAAGTGGTTTTTGCTCAATTTTACAACACAAACTGTCAACACTTAAATTACAAACACGGAGAATTTGAATTGGTACCGCGGCGGGAAACGTTTATGAAACGGTGCTTGACTGCGGGACTTCGCGGGATTTTCGAACTCACCAATTGTTATCTTTTCTATGACTTCACTTTTGGGCCCAGGATTAGGTATCTGGATGTATTAAACATCTTTATGTAACGAAGTATGCAAATGTAGATGCAATGGATGTCTTGGGAACCCCGATAGATCAAAATATGTAGAATGTGGCTCGAAATTTTTAAAACACTTCATAACAAAGATCGTTACGGCAACATTAATACAAAGACATAAAATTGCCCACGTTTAATTGCAAAGTTCGAAGCTATCAAGGTTTGTTCGAATGAACGATGATACACATACGCCATAAAAAGCAGTAGACCTTCGATTTTCGCGTATTGTAGCGAAGTGTGAGGATTGTGGCTCGAATAAAGAATAACTGTCACTGGTATGCTTAATCACATACTATTCGAGGGAGGGTCAATGACCGCACGTATAATTTATTACATCGTGTCAACCTTTGCTGGAATGCGAAATACTAAATTGTTTTAAAGGTGCGTACACACTAATCCAGTCAAGTTTCACACTTGGACAGATAATTGTATGAATTTATAGCGAGTTCTTATATTTCCTATTTTCCTCGATACCTTTCTGTTCAGTTAAAGAAAATTAAAAAAAAAATGCAACTCACAGAACAAATATGACAAACAAAACATTATTAATTTGTTAGTGATAAGCAAACACTGAAAATACTAAACGAAATTTTAAAATTCTTCCACAATTAGAATGCCATGCAGAGATAGCATAGGCTTTATTTTATTTCAGTAAAAATAATATTTTAGTCTAATAATAACATTTTTAAATAAAAAAATTAACATGAAATGAGTTTGTTTAGACATTTGTCAATAACAAACCGTTCATGCTTAAGGCTATGTAATTATTTTAAAATTAGTTTTTTTTTTACTTTTTCCAGAAGCGCAACTAAGCTTTATTCACGAAAGGAAATTATTTTAGTACTAAAACTGGCGTCATAAATAATTAATATGTACTAAGAAAACATTGATCTTAAGTAGAAATAAAAATTAGTCCGCGGAGCCAAATATTTGTCTCTGTACGACCCGTATTCACTTTTTATATAATTACTGACGGACTCAACAATCGTTGTCATGCCTTCTATTAGAGGGGTAACATTTTTCGATATTCATCATAAAAATTAAAACAATCTCCCCGGTAACAAAGCCACCGGGACAATTTTTGTAAACTGAATCATCCCGGAACGCACTCAAACACAAACAAAAAATTGAAGAAATGTTTTTTTTTTTATACAAGAAGGTGACAAACGAGCAACCGCTGATAACCGAGATACACATAGCAATTGCGAGTTGCAGATGCGACAGACAGACAAAGAACAGACAGTTAGGACAGACAGAAAAATAGATATTTCCTTCTGATATCCATCACCTTCCCCGTCAAATCCTCTTCCCTTCTCATCCCTTCCTCATTAGAAAAGGGTGGGAAAGGGAAGAGGACTAAAATTAGGCCTTCGGCACCTCACTGCAGAATACTTATACTTCACCCTTGTCTTTTGTGAGGTCGTGGTATTTCACCGGTCGAGCACGCCATTCGTGCAATATTTTTGTTGCGGACTCTACCACTGTTAAGTTGTAATGCAATTTAAATGTTAAATTGTATACAATGACACGGTACACTATGACCGTTTGGAGCCGAGTAGAAATAAAAATAGCGCTAAGCGAAGAGGACGTAAAAATGCGAGCGAGCAGTGTGTACCTCGGGGGAGTGAAACCTCAGGCCACAGCTAGTTAGTAATAAAATAATGCAATCAAAACATTTTAGTTCGATGAATAGTGTACATACACCTTTATTAGCATTTTTCCTGTTGAAATTTTTGAAGGTCACGATATTCGTACAGAGAAAAATGTTAAAGAGTTTTCGTAAGAATTAAAGCACGCATTAGCATATTTAGAGCTTAATAATATTATAGCTAAGTAAAATTCTTTATAGAACTTCATATTTTCTGAAACGGAACAAAATAACATAAACCTTGACCCACTACAACGATAACCTTTTATGACGTAATGAATACAAAATAATCCCTGTGTCCATTTACCTTTGGCTTGTCCACTAAGAACACAGTGGACTCATCACATATCACGTTAGGCTAAATATATAAACTGTGGTGTATTGTAGCTTAATCAATAAAAAGCATCTTGGTTCGTGACAACCATCACATAAGAGTTGAGATCAATTTGTCAATTGATATTGTCATACATGTTTCTAGGTACATGTTACAGTAAACAAGCAATAGTAATAATTTAAATAAACTCGACTGATTGTATTTCTATGAAGAAATAAGAATACACGACTCACACATTAAAATCGATCAAACCGTTTAGACTACAGGAGGTCCCAGTGGAATGGACATACATATACACATACCCGAGGAAAATATTACCCTCCTTCTGGATCTGTGGGGTAAAAAGGAAATGGATAAATGTCTGATAAGTGAGTGATAAGTCAATTTAATAAACAATGGCTTTTAACACTAAGCAATTTGGACAAAACTTTGCAGATACAACGATTACAATATCACAGATGACAAACTTGCACAGTTGCGTATGATAATTTAAGAGTTTTGAAGACGACTGCATCTTCTAAAGTATTGTGAAAATAAACAGTATTTTATTAATGAGGAAGGACAACAAACATGTTGTGAGCATGTGTATCAATCATCCCAAAACCTTCAGGAAGTTGCCGGAGTAAGTGAATGTATCGCTACATGTTAAAATATATAATTAAGACATAATAAATGAATTTATACATTATTAATTCGGTAATTAATATAACGATTAAGTTATCGAGATTTTTACCTTTTATTTTTATGTTTTTAAAGGTAAATACCAAGCGAAGACTTATATTATGGGTACCCTTTATGTTATTATTTATTTTATAAATACTTATGTGTTCGTTTACGATTTAACAAAACTGTTTTATTTTATGTAATAATATTAAATGTAATGGAAGTGATTACATGACACATATATTATGCAATAACTACAACACAAATTTGAATATCAGTAAATTAGAGATTATATTACACATAATTTAAAATGAGATTACATTTGTTTAATTATTGAGAATTGTTTTGTTAGTGAGAATTAATATTGGGAAATTTTACTTTGATATTTATTAAGTAATTTTTCTATTAATAATTTTTAGCACATAATTTTCTTTTACTCGTGAAGGCCAGTGGTAGTAACTCCCCAGTGCAATTAGGATCCATGCACTCACGACACGCATATTGACACGCAAGTATAATTACAAGTTTAAGAGCAGTGTTCGGCACGCAGCTCGACAATTATTTTTTTAGGATAAGGGAGGCAAACGAGCAGCGGGTCGCCAACATTAAGTGTACCGACGCCATGCAAGCGATCTTGTGGTTACTATGATATTAACTGATGTGTCTTGGCTATAAAAAAAACTAATTGTGTTCAAAAATATTTGAAAATTCATTTTTAATGGCATAGCATCAGTGTTAGATAAATTAAAGAGCAAAAGGTTAGTATGGTATGCGCAAGTTATGAGGAGGAAAGAATGGCATGTAAAGTGAGTGTTAGATATGAATGTGGAGGGATATGTTGGTAGGGAGGCTTAAGATGAATGGAATTTGAACTCATGCATAACCTATTTAATGAAACAATTACATTTATAATAAAGTAAATGCTAATAACTGTTCATTAAAAGCTATACTGTACATTATAAATGCACTCGTATAGCTGAGCCAAACGCAGACGTATTGAATGGGCACTAGTTGCGGGTTGGTCCAGGAGTTAGGGAGAGCCGGCGCCGGACGGGCGGAGGCGCGACCAGCCGGGATTGGCCGCGATCGATGTTCCCGCGAGACAACGCGGCGCCGCTTGCGTCGCCAAACTTACACCACGCACTAGTATGTAGCTATATTGATTTTTTTAATTTTATTTAAAAGTTTTAATCAGATGGTAATGACCCCGAAAAACTTATGTCGATCATATTAATGACGTTCTAAAAAAGGCGATATAAGGAGTACCCGTAACCGACCATCATATGTGCGTAGATGTATGAATGTAGAAGAAACGAGAGAACATCTCTCTCGTTTCTTCTACACGGATTTCTACTTGGCGCGATTTTGGCGAAATCCGTAATACCCCATTTGCCTACCCCTTTACGATATTCTAAATCAAGTCCAATTACCAGTCAGTTAGTACGAATAAAATATATGTTCTTGTATTACTTAGATAGACATTTTATGAACTGTTTACTTCGAGTTGAGAGTACAGAAACGATAAGTTTATGTCGTACGATTAAAGTTGTATGCTATGATATTTGCGACGTAGTAGTAGTAGGGAGCCATCTTGTCGGAACGCCATGGCTAGCGCGTATTTTGCGCGTATTTGCGACCAAATAAAATCGCGTAATTTAAGTCATCCTAAAATTAATGTTTCCAACGTATTAAAATATGTTTAAATTAATTTTCTGTGATGCTATTATATTATTAGAATGTGCATTAAAAATAGCAGAATAAATGAATCTTTTTGTAACACTCCTAAAATGACTTGACCGTAACAACCCATCCTGGGTAGTGTGCTACAAAGAACTTTAATAACTCTCAAGAAAGTTTAAGCATAATTTCTTCAATGTTCCAATATCACTGTTTTATGGCAAAAAATAGGCGTTTAACTAGAATGTTAAAAGCAGCTACATACCACACGGCGCCATGCACGCGGCGCCCGCCGGCTCGTCTGCAACAACAGTAAACAGTCGAACATACCGCATCTGAGCATTGTCTCTCGCTACATTATCTCTGCCTGTTTACACTGAAGCCATCGATGTCTCGATGTCAGCTCTATCGCTTAATTAAAGTAATAGTGCCAGATTAATTTTGTTTCCTAATAAAAATGTTGTTTTTATTTATTTTTTCACCATAAAAAATAGTTTATTTTCTATTACATATAGTACAATGTACATACGTTTCCTAGTATAAGTATATACTCGTACATGTGTGGGGTAGATTACATAACGGAATAGTTAAAATAAGGTAACGTTTTCTGGACTTTACACCAAAGATTATGTCGACCATTATGACAATTGAAGCCGTTGTCTTTTCTCGGTAAAGTTCAAGTTGTTTCATACAGTTTGCGTAATCTTGCAAAGGTCCGAGAATTCTTGTCTTCTTGGACTCAATGGAGGGATCAAAGTTAATATTTCGAATAAAGAAGATTAACATTTTTAAAATATTTTCATCTTCACATCACATTTTTAACCTCATAATTGTAGTTGAAACCGACCCTGAATGTAAGAAGTTGTAGTGAAAATATGTTTTGCCAGAACATAATCTATTTAATTTTGAATGAAAGGCTATTTATAATAATAATAATAATATTCTAGGACATTATTCACACACGGCCATCTGATCCCAAACTAAGAGCTTGTGCTATGGAAACCAAATAACTGACATACTACATATATTAATACTTTTCTTTTTAATTATTACATTAGATATTGACACTTAAAATAAAAATGAACGTAAACGTATATAGGTTATATATCCTGTTTTTCTACAACCTTATTTTCGCTAATTTACGATAAAAAAAGATTTAAAAAATCAGTAGAGTAGATACCAACTTGTGGACATAAAAACTTTTCGTATTGCATCTGACATTCTTGATCTACTACACTATTCAGTGTAGATCAAGAATGTCAGTCGCAATGGCAGTCGGTTGCGGTAAACACAAACATCTGAGGCAACGGAAGCTATGCACTGTGGCAGAGCATTCTAATGAGCATGCCAGACTGACTCCTTGTACATCTAAATGTCATTACTAATCTATATCATACGTCATAGTTGGTATTCCACAACCGTACGGTTCGCGCGAAACTTCCTGCCTCGCACAGCCGCGTTGTGGAATGATCTGTCTTCGGCGATAGTTCCAAACCAATTCGACTTAGGGTCCTTCAAGAAGAGAGCGTATCTTTTCCTTGAAGGCCGGCAACGCATTCGCGGTTCCTCTGGTGTTGCGAATGTCCGTGGGCGACGATGATCGCTTGTTATTGCGCGACCCGTTGCTCATTTGCCCCCTTGTCATAAAAAACAAGCCTTATTTTTAAAATAAACACACACCCGTAGGGATAGCTATACGCTGTTTCAAATTAAAACCTGAACTTTGTAAACAACGCACTATTATATATTTTAATCGGATACATTGTAATATTGTGGAAACAGCTAATGTTGTAATGTGAAACAAAGTTGTTTTCGTTAAAAAAAGTTTGTAAATTTACAAATTTTAGCGCAAAAGGTGAGATGTACCATTTTTTACAAAGCTAATATCTCGATTCGGAACAACGTTTACATCGCGGATTTCGATTGAGTAAGACTTGACTGTCATACTTCTCTCATTTTTACATCCATACGTCTACTCGAACATGCTCATCAGGTACGTGTTAACTGGTGAATTTCCAGTGTCACCTGTAGGTAACAGAGATTGGAGATATTTTTTAACTTATAAAATAAAAATAAGAAAAAAATATGTTATCTAATACATTACATTTATTATAATTTTCATGTTCTTTTTCACATTAATAAAACAGTAAAGAAGAAAATAAGTCGTATTCTTTGAATTACCATATTAAGTTAAAGGTATAAATTACGCCCAGTGTCGCCTGTAGGTGACACACCGGTTAGAAAAAAAAATTAGGGATATAAATATATTTTTATTATTTTTCATGTTTTAAATACCTAAACTGACTGACCTGACTGACCGGTTGGCTCAGTGGCAAGACACTTGCCTTCTTCGCCGTAGGTCATGGGTTCGATTCCCACTCTAGACAAACATTTGTGTGCATGAACATGTCTGTTTGTCTTGGAGTCTGAAGACCACCGGAGGACGGGCAGCAGCGTCCTTTTCTTAGTACGGTGAAACATACTGCGATCGCCAATCCGCCTGCCAAGCGTGGCGATTATGGCACATTCCCCCAAAGATGCAGTCAATGGGGGAGCCCTATGTCCAGCAGTGGACGATTATAGGCTGAGGTGAGGTGAAATACCTAAACACGTCAATTAACGCAAAAGAAAACAATACTTTTCCATCCATCTAGATTAGAAACATGGGAATTGACGGGTTAAATCCTGCGAACCCGCAGTATCACCGATCTGGACGGTATACAATCGTCTAGGACGTTTCCTTGCATTGACTTGATTTCCGCGTACCTTTACAACATAAAATGACCTCCTGTAGTCTAAACTGCTTAGTCGATTATGAAGAGTGAGGTGTCATACGATCCGTATTCTTCCCTTTGGTATCACGGGGGAACAATCAGCTGGGCTTATTGTTTTTTACGGACTACGGACGTGTCGTAACAAGTCCGTAGATAATAATGTTTGATCAAATGTTTTTCATCATATTATACAGGTGTGATTTTATAATGTGTTACATTTAATACCAGATAAAGAATAATCATTTAGAATATCAAAATGTTAATTGCCTGTAAACTTTTCTGAATAAATTTCGAAATAAATGATATTGTAAGTTGTTCCATTCTATTATCAACTCAACGATTGGCACTTGTTAAGTAAATTTCATTTATCGTAGTTACTTTCAGTTCTCGTTTCTGTAAGATCAACATTCGCAAGAATCTTGAAGAGAGGTGCGTGGGCGATCGCAGCAGTGAAATGGGCTCGAATTTTACTTCGAGAACCAAAAACTTTTTTAAGTAAAATTTTTCAATGAAATGATGAAATTAAAAATAGGCTTGATTATTAAATCAGGTTAAACTTACTTTCGAGTTTTTTTCTTAATTTTATTTTAAAATCTTAATATTGTGTGTTATAAAAATCAAATTAAAGTGAGTAAAGTAAAATTAAAAATGGGACTATTATCCTGTCTTTTTATTATATCGTATTGTCTCTTTCTATTGTAAGATATCGTGTCCGACGTGGCTTTGAAAGATACAAGTAGACTCTTTTCCTAGCTGTCAAGACATACATATGTTACCATATATATAAAAGTTCTTTTTTTCATAAAAGTTCAATTATCAAACCATTTCAGGCCATTCATTTATTTTAATTAATTAAAAAAATTGTTTTGAAGAAATAACATTTTTAATTATCTTAATAACTACTAGAAGGAATTAGACAAGTAAACACATCTGAGTGTTTTATATAATATCAACATCACTGAAAAGCTTATTTTTTCATGGATTTCATCTCATTTTTAAAAGATATGTAGATTATATCCTAGTTTCTGTTCTTTCGCTAAAATCAATTAAAGTTTCTCTATATAAATACATATAAGACATTATTTCTCAGGAAAATTTATACAGATAATGTCGAAATTGAGTGTTTCATTTGAGTGCACCGCAAAAGCAAACTTGATAATAACAACATTACTGAACAGTTTACAATTAAACTTAAAAAATCCACATCTGAACATTTTTGGAGCATAAGCAGATTAAGGGATGAAGAAACTGCTAAAGTTTTAAATGAAACAATTAACGAGCAGTTACTTATAATATTTTAAAAAACAATCGAAAGCTTGACGACAATCCCGGTGTAAAATGGAGATGTGACCGAAATATGTTGAATGTATGTTTTTACAAATTGTATAATTACAAATTACTTATTGTAATTATAATAAGTAATATTATATAATATTATATTATTGCTTATTGCTTACGGTACAGCCTACTTACATAGTTATATTACCACTGATATGACCTTAAAAGCCGGTATGCCGACGGTGTACTAAGTTTTTAGAAAGTATATGACGTCTCTTTCACGCACTATAAGCTTGTTTTATGTCTCTCTCCAACACCACATGAAGTCAAATCAGTGTTATACATGAGAACACCGATGCGCATACAACTGGTATGTTTTTCGAGACAAAAAAATAATAATTCTATATTACTAGCCATTGTGTAGTTTTCAATTTTCTATGGATCATGGAACGCGTCACGGAGGAAATGATCACAGTAAGTTAATTACGATTGTTTTTGTTATTGTGAAATAAAAGAAAATTTAATTTGAAAAGAAAGTTTATTCAGTTTTTATAATTTTGTGATTATAAGTTTTTTTCTAGAATGTTAGTTAACCTTTAGCAAAAACGTTAATTTTAAGCAAATACTTAATTATTTTGTCTCATGACCTACCACAATACGTCGAGCTTTAGAAAGTTTAACTGTAATATGATACTTGTAATCTGTGGAAAAAACTTTACCAAACTCTACAAAATAAAAAGACATTTTACGAGTACGTAATTTTCGTGAATTATAATAAAAATACCAGTTCGAGAAAAGAATGGGGCTTCGTATTTCATTGATCAATATCCCGGTCGCCAGTACAAGTATAGAGCATTACTTAATTATTTCCTTGTAATATATTATTACACATTACTTACTATATTTATTATTCGAGAAACTAATCTGTCTTATTTATTTATAGGACACATCGCAATCACGCGAAAAGGAAAAAAATAACTATAGAAATAATAAAGAGAAAGATTTCATTCAAAGATTATGTCGACATAAAAATAGTGAGCCAAATTATAACATATATTTATTTATATGTGTTGTCGTACTCTCCCTGGGATTGTTAATGCAGAATTTAAAATTAGACAGTTTTAATAGAAACTCGACCAAAGATTATAAAACGGAGAGACGAAAATATTGGGTATATTCTGCCTACAACGATGTAGAGAACAAACATGGATTGTTAAAACATGTTCATTTAGTTCTTGAAAGAATAGGTTACGAGAAAAGCTCTAACAAAACTCCATGGAGTCTTCTATGGTCGCACGATTATCCTTTCCGAGTGTTATACCCCAATCTACATAGATTAAAGCCAAATCAGATGGTCAATCACTTTCCCGGTACTGGATTCATAACTAATAAAGTTGATTTAGCGACATCAAACTTGAAATACATACCTAAAGCATTCAAATTACCTATCAACAAAGAGGAATTTCTTCAATACGCGTCAAAGAATAAGGATGCATTATTTTTAGAGAAACACAATCAACATAGAGGAGTATTTCTAAAGAACGTGAGTGAAATAGACTTGTCAAGTGGAGAAAGTTTCGTGCAGGAGTACGTGCAAAAACCATTCTTAGTCGACGGACATAAGTTCGACATTGGCGTGTATGTTGTTCTAACATCTGTCAACCCTCTAAGAGTGTATTACTACAAAGGTGATGTATTATTTAGGTAAATATGTACTTTCTATTTTCATTGCTTGTACTGCTTATACACGATAACATGAGACTTGATTCCGGTGACATCATTGGAGCGCTTGTACAACGTAGATTTAAAGAGACTAACGAATATAGTATAGTCAGTCAAAACGTGCCAAAGAAACGCTTTATCTCCTTTTTTCATGTTATATTTTCATCAAGCGTATCTTTAATAATAATTTATATAACTTTAATATTAATAATAATCTTACTATTGATAAAAAGTCTCAACAAAATGACCTACTCGATTTTTTTTAGTTATGCCTTAATAAACTCTCCTATTAATTCATTAAGCAAAGTTCTAATTAAGTTTAATATTAATGAAATTCAAGAGATAAAGGTCACGGCGTCTGTCCTTCATTTTATTTTTAACATCAGATTTTTTCTATAATTTAATTAAGTAAAACAAATCGATGAAATATCACGATATTATAGGATAACGTGATCGTGGTATCTATATGGGCCAATACTATATTTTTGCAATCTAATCAGAGCTTATTTGTACTGCCCTGTATCTAGACATGACTTTATAGTACAAAGAAGTCAAATACAAGTGTGGCTCATATTAAGTGACCTTCGCTGCCTGTTAACGTTCACATCTCTGAAAAGTTCTGAATATCTTGATAGATACATTTTTCTGCTAGAAGATATTAATTGTCCTCGCGTGTTTATATGAATACAAGCTGTGGAAAGAGCTTCGATATCGTATTATTTAGGAATTTATTTAAATGTAAATAGCGGCATCTAGCGTTATATCACGGAAATACCATTAAGATTCCGTTTTGTTGTCAACCGATTCACTGATAGCGATGACTAAGAGATGGCGCTCGAAAATTAGTTTTTGTTGATGGCAGAATTCGCGTTTTTACGGGTAAGTCATGTACCTTGATTAATTTTAAACATAAGAATAGAATCTAATTACAAAATTTTATCTAAATCGTTAGAATCATTTCCGAAATAGCCGATTAGTCTATACAAGGATAACTCGCTTTATAGTATTAGATTTCTCTACTAATATTACAGAGGGAACAGATCTAATTATTTGTTACGTATTAACTCAAAAACAACTGAACCGCACTTAAAACTATTATCACCAATAAAAAAACTCTTCGATCAGCGTGTAACATTGGCTATTTTTATTTCTCTGTCTACCCAAGTGAAGCTATGGCGGATTGCTAGTACGACTATATAATAATTAATAAAAAAAATTACTCCAAAGCACAGTAATAAACATAGTTCACCAGCATGACGGAGGGTAGGTAAATCTTCTGCTAATTTAATTCTCGTTATATTTTTTATTTCCTTATTCTCTTCCTTGTCATAATTCTATCAGTGTGGCCAGTCGTAAGTACATGACAACCGTAAAGTAGAAAGAGGCTCCATTCATTTCATCGTTATATACAAATATGAATAAACATAATAACAGATTATTTGCTAATATACTAATAGATCATTATTTCAACAAGCGGTTTAATATCGACTTATAAATTACATATAGACTCCTGAACACCCCGTTAAGATTACGCAATGCTTCGTTTGCTCGACTATAAAATTCTTTGTTTCAGATATTGCCCGGCAAAGTACTATCCATTCGACCCTAAAGTTCTGGATAAGTATGTAGTAGGCGACGACTACCTCCCGACATGGGAAGTACCGTCCCTCGCACGCCCGTACACCGCGCTAGGGTTCAGTATGAAGGAAGCTTTCGATACTTACGTACGCTCCAAGGTAACGACGATCTAAACATAACGTCGATCAAGATTGTAGCCTTTTGGTGATGATACATTCTATGTTCAGTATGTCGGTGTATATATATATATATATATAAAGTTAGATAGCGATTATGTAATAAAACAATATACTACCCAGCAATATATATATATAACAAGCAACAATGTACAATCAAATACACGCCAGCAACATATCAGAGCTTCTTCTTAATTAACTTCAGCATAATAACTTCAAAAGGCACTTTATTGTTGCCATTCATATTTCGAATGAAATAAATATAAACTATAATTTATTAATTGGAGCAAAGTTACTTAACAGATCGTCTAAGTATAAAAAAATAAGTACTCCAACTTACTGCTTATTTTCCCGTTTATTTGTTGTTTTATTCGTGAACCTCTAGTTGTATCCACCAGGTGACGAAGCCTTGTTGATACTAGGTTTTTTAAGTAGACACGAGCCGGTACATTTAAGAAGGTCCTTATTCTGGTATTATATACATTTAACTACAAAGTGTACTGCAAAACTTCGTCCCTTTAGCTGTTATTACAAAAGCACAAAAATGCCCATAAGACGTACGTCAAAATTGTCGTGAGTCATTACCGAACATGAATATGAATCGTAAAATGTTTTTAGCGAGTATGTATGTTTGTATGTATGTATGTACATATTAACTGACCGGTTGGCGCAGTGGTAAGATACTTGCCTTTTACGCCCCTCCCCGTGGGTTTGATTC
Organism: Papilio alexanor hazarajatica; assembly: GCA_018246295.1. Lineage (NCBI taxonomy): Eukaryota > Metazoa > Arthropoda > Insecta > Lepidoptera > Papilionidae > Papilio > Papilio alexanor. The sequence continues at coordinate 14,607 of DWLR01001554.1, forward strand.
CCACACAGGACAAACATTTGTGTGCATGGACATCTGTTTGTCTTGAGTGTGGATGTAAAGACCACCGGAGGACGGACAGTTGCGTCCTTTTCTCAGTACGGTGGAACATACCGCGATCGCCAACCCTCCTACCATGCGTGGCGATTATGGCACATTCTCCCCCAATGATGCGGTCAATGGGGGAGGCCTATGTCCAGCAGTGGACGATCATAGGCTGAGGTGGTGGATGTATGTACATTCTATTGTGACCTCATGTAGCCTCAACGGCTGCACCGATGTCGATAAGTGAGATTTCATTCGATTCGTAATCTTCCCGGAGTGTCATTGGGGTACAGTCGGGTGTTTTTTTTTAAAGTAGATATTAGTTTACATTTCTGTAATTGATAGTACATTAATTCAGTACTCATTAAATATCTCAGGGCAGAGACCCGGCAATGATGTGGGCCGAAGTGGAGAGAGCGATTTCGGAAGTATTCTTGAAAAAGGAACATCACATCATTGAGGCAGTGAGTCGATACAATTTCTGATATTATAATAATGTAATAACATTATTTAATTGTATAATTTCCGTTCTTAATGGATTAGATCTATTTATATACGTTGACCGTGACTTATTGGATATTCTGTTCCAAATGAAGATCTAAATTTTATGTACAATCGTAGCCCACTATATAAGTAGGCGGCCATTACGTTATTTTATATTTTCATCATAAATGTTGTTATTTTGGAAAATCGTGTGAAGTAAAACAAGCTAATGCGAGAAAAATTTTTCTTTCGAAATTGTTATAGAATTTACTAATTTTGCCTTAAAAGGTGAGGTGTACCCTTTGTTTAACAAGATTAGGTCTTAATTTGGAATAGAATCTTTTCTTTTTTTTAAATCACCTTATATTTGATATAATATCAGCAGAGTTGTTTTGCAGATTGAATCGCAGACGCAGCAAATGCTGAATTCGAAAGTCTTAATCTAAGGTTAATTCTTTCTTTTTAACTTCTTCCTAACAGCTAAAGAACTATCCGTCAACAGACAACTTCTTCGAAATGATGCGGTTTGATTTAGTAGTGGATGAGGACCTGAAGGTGTACCTTCTAGAAGCTAACATGTCACCTAACTTAAGCTCAGCGCACTACCCGCCAAACCAGCTGCTGTACGAACAAGTCTTGTACAACCTCTTCTCTTTGGTTGGTGTAGCTAGTTATATGGATGGCCGTGAAAATATTGATTTAAGGTAAATTATCTAATTTTATTCTGACTCATTGTGACATATATTTAATTATGTTTGTAATACATTTAATTCGAGCTAAATATGTTATTATATATATGCTGATTTATTTGCGTATTAATTTAATTGTACTTATGCCATACATTTCTTTAAACTAACGGTGATTCATTTAAATTATAATTTAATTTTTATGACATAATGTCTAATATTTATATGCTGGCTCATTGAAATTTGAGAACACTCACTCACTCCCGTAACCCAATGTGGTAGACAGAGATTATAGATTTCCATTTGGCGCCATTATTTAGATTATATTTCAGTTATATTAAAATGTATTAAAATAAGATATTTGCTACTGCAAATATCTTATTTGGAGTAGCAAATATCTTATTATCTAACTATAGCAGTTTGTATGTGTATTATTTGCAAAATAATTATCCTGCGAACGAACTCGCGAACAAAAGCTAGTTGATAATAAAAAAAAACGTAAAAAATTAACACCAAAAAATTGTCTGCTTTGCAGTCATCGCTTCCAAACAAGTATATACATATGTACATTTAAAATCACTAATGGCTGTTCTCAAAAGACAAAAAACGCCGAATCATTCAATTATATAACAGTCGTCAGATAGTTGTTCAAATCCCTTAGTAAGAGATATCCCAATACGCCTTATATTGTAAGCATCCGTCGTTAAAAATTTTATAACTTCACTAGCTACCCATCCAGGATTTGTAGGTACAATTTATTTTTGGAAATATATAGAATGTACTTCATAATATTATTATGCTGACAAAATATGAGAATGAATTTCGTTAAATTTAATAAAACTCTCCCATCAAAAAAGACGTGGGATTGGCATCAAAACTGAGATTCCGCGCAAGCTCAAACCAATGACACGTGAAAAACTTCGCTGGTAACACCTACAATGGATTACAGATTTACTAAAACGACAATGTTAATAAAAAAACAATCAAGTGAATATATAGTATACTACTACTAAACTAAACTATAGTTAAGCAATTTGACTTTCATTTAGTAACATGATCCATAAATCATATATGTTATACAAAGTCATAACTTTGTATACAATAAGGTCGCAAGGTGTAAGAATGACACTACACTACACTGTGAGCAAGGGGACAAAGTAAAAAGCAATACGAAGCTTACATTTGGACCGTAGCCTTACTAGTACTTACAGATGAGGACACTTTACTTGCATGGCCGATCTTAAATTGTTACCTGTTACAGCATAGGTTATGTATCACTCGGAATTCAGCATCACCGAGAAAGTCAGAATTGTATGTAAATAGGTTGCGCATGTTTTGTTTTAGGGAACACTCCCAAGCAGAAAATATGGTGTCTTCACAGAAAAACATAGCAGTGTGGAGCGATGAATGCAGCACAAAATGCAAAGATCGTTGCGAAGAATCACAAATTTGCGGTCTGTGCAGACCTTGTCTTAGCGCCAAATTGAGAAAAAGTTTGCTCAGAGCCCATAGAGAGTTCTTACATAAGGGTGACTTCAAAAGATTATTTCCTCCTGCATTGGTAAATATTTTCTTATTCATATAAAAATATTAATCACTTCAAACATCCGTTTAAGTGTGAAAAACTTGCCTATTTAAGTTAGATTTGGATATATGTCGTCTAAGTTCGAATCCCTGAACATCAGTTAGAAAATTAAAGTAAGCTATAATAATAATAGATTTATTTTTCAGACAACACAGATCCAACACGATTCATGATACATTATACAAAAATGATATGTTACGTACACAATGTAGTAAAAGAAAAAATAAAGAAAAAAAAATATAAATAAAAAATCAAACATAAACCCACAGATTAGATAATACTTATAAATTCAAACAAGGGATAGGTACACTTATATAATTTAAACGTAATGCTACAACAAAAATCCCTATCTATAGTATTAAATATAACACAATACAATATAAAAAGACAGATAAAACACATATAATTTATATATATATATATATA
>DWLR01001555.1:0-17826 GCA_018246295.1 Papilio alexanor hazarajatica
TCGGAGGCTCTGTTGAGGTCGTCGAGCATTATACTGAGTTCCTCCATGGTCTCGGCCATGACTACAATATCATCGGCTAAGTGCAGGTGGTTGATGTACTCGCCATTGATGTTGATGCCAAGTCCTTTCCAGTCTAGGACCTTGAAAATGTCTTACAACGCCGCGGTGAAGAGTTTCGGGGAAATAACATCACCCTGTAGTGATCCTGTACTCGGACTGACATATTGGTGTTTTCGTACAAACACCTCAACGCATCGATGTATCGGTAGTCAATTTAGCACCTCTGGAGGGACTGCAGTACTGCCCAGGTCTCGACCGAATCGATGGCTTTCTCGTAGTCCACAATCGCTAAGCAGAGTGGCAGGTTATACTCCTCGGACTTCTGTATAACCTGCATCAGCGTGTGTATGTGGTCTACGGTACTGAAGTCTTTACGGAAACCGGCTTGTTCAGGAGGCTGGAAGTCGTCAAATCTGCGAGCGAGACGATTCGTAATGACCCTCGAAAACAACTTATAGACATGGCTCAGCAGTGAGATGGGCCTGTAGTTCTTCAGGAGGGCTTTGTCACCCTTTTTGAAGAACAGGACCACCACACCCCTGCTCCATGCCTGTGGCGTTTTACCCTCGAGTATGACGGAGTTAAAGAGCTTCTGGAGAACCACAAGTGCCGGTTCCCCAGCTGCCCTTAGCAGTTCTGCTGTAACCCCGTCATCCCCCGGTGCCTCGTTGTTCTTAAGTTGTTTGAGGACCATACTAATCTCGTCGAGACTGACGTCCGGGATATCTTTGGTACAGTGTCGGGTCAATCTGGCTCTTAGATCTTCTGCCAGATCTGTGACGGGTTTCTGCGTTGCGTACAGCTGTCCATTGAATCTCTCAACCTCACCCAAGAGCTCAGGTATGGCTGAAACGATCCTGCCCTCCTCAGTCCTCAGCTTCAATAGCCGACTTTGCCCAATAGACAGATCTCGGGCAAACACTTTGGAGCATTTGTTCTGCTCGATAGCCTCTTTAATACGGTTTGCATTAAAGACACGTATGTCGTGTTTGATGCTCTTCGAAATCTGTCTATTTAGCCGCCGGTATCGTTCCGCATCATCCGAAGAGAGCAGGATCATCCCCCGCCTTTCCTTCATGAGCTCCAGAGTGTGGTCTGAGAGCTTCTCGGACGTGTTTGTACGGCGGGTCTTAAAGAATTTGGAACCCACCGTCTGAACAGCCTGCACGTAAGAAATGCTTAGTCTAAAATACTTATAATTAAATGTTATTAGTCGCTTTCGCTCAATTAATCAGATTTGGCGCTGGCCGCCCGAGCGTGTGATGTCAGATTTATTGTTGCTGGTACCAATCCGTCAGATGACGTCAATGCGTCGTAAACGCCTGCAACGCTGTAAGGCGAACTACATACAAAAAGTTTTTAACTGAAAATGAAGGCGTGTGTTGTACGTTATTGTTAACGAAATAAATATAGGAAGTAAAACTAAATGATGCGGTGGCTGGACCAACTGTAAGTTGGTTACGAATTTAGCCAAGGGAATGTAAACAGTAAGGGACGGATAAAACAAGCCGCGGTTGCTGGTTGTCGAGTAAACATACGATTGACGTCAGAGCTGATATATCAAGTGCACCCTGCATAATGGAGTAATGAACGAAAGTGACTCGTGAATCATACGCCAAATTATAGTATGTTTGTTCGGGAGTCTTTACTGATCAAAACAATTACATACCTAGAAGTTTAGAGGTTTCTTAAACATTGTCTTGATAGTAACCTCACTTGACTAATATTTGTTGGTCAAACATTATTTCCAGGAATATTTTTTTTCTGTATTTCTAAAGGGCACACCTGGAACTGTGTTGTTTATATATCCCTTAAAACATATCACCTTGTTTGGAGACGGAATTCCGATTTGATATCAACAATGTCACATAAAGCAGCCAAAATTCTGGCAATAGGAAAAGTCAAACACAGAATAAATTATTTATATCATTTTATGTAAAAATCCTAGATCAAAATCAGACTATTGAGCGAAATATTATTGAATCCGTATTCTCCTCTGAAATACTCGATGGGGATATAGTTAGTCGGATTTATTGGTTTTTTAAATTCACGAATGCTTGTTTATATATTTTGCTAAAATAAAATATGCAAATATTAAACAGAAGACGCTATGTAATATTATAAATTATCAGTTATAGAAATATTTTCTTTCGCGTTCATAGAAATATTATTATAACGAAACATTTATAGAAACGTCGTACCACTTCCGCTTACGTCTATCTAAACCTACAAAGTGTGCTTTATTGCAACAAATGAAACAGAAAGCTTCGTTTCCTGCGCTCAACCGGAAAACAGAAATGCCGGTATAATATTTTGTTTGCGTTATAAAACTGTTCTTTATCAGCAACGTTTGGAAAACATTTTACTTTTGTTTGCTTATTTTTTTATACAAAAATTAGTGAGTTAGTGATCGCGACCGCTATCCATAGGCATACGCAACAAGCATTAGCGAGTTGCAGATGCGTTGCCTACCTTTGACAGACAGTGGAAAGATATAAAAAATTACATTTCCTTATCCTATCCGTTCCTTTCTGCGTCAAACCCTCTTTCTCTTCCCACCCTTTTCTAATAAGGAAGGGAATGGTAGAGGACTGAAATTAGGCCTTCGGCACCTCACTCATCAGACGAAACGCAGAAAACTTCTATTTCACCGGTCGAGCGGGCCACTCGTGCAACAGATGTTCTTGTTGCGGACTCTACCACTGTTAAAACGAGAATTGTATATTCATTTCGTCAAAAGATATAATGTATCAAAAAGCTGTTATTTCGTTACCATAGCAGTTAAAAAGTCATCACCAGATGATATGATATGACACAAATAAATGTTGGCATATATTTTCTGTTATCCGTGCAAAACCGTGATGGGTCGCTAGTAATTTGTACTACCAGTATAATAAAGCTAAAGCGTTTGTTTGTTTAATTTGATTGCATGCATTTGTAAGCACGATTAATGAGAAAAATTAGGATTATATAATTATATACGACATTACGAGAATAAAAAGAATACAAACGCGGCTGGTGAAACCTGGGGGCCGTGTAGTATATAATACAGTAATTAATCGTAAGGTAATGCACAGTATAAAACACATAGTATTAAAAAGATATGTGATTTTTGCGTGTGATCAGTATATCGCGCGAACGTGCGTCAGGACGATAAAACAGCATCGCTTTGATGTCGGCGTTAAAACCATTTAACATAATCAACCGCGCGCTTTGCGTAGAAAGTCATGACGTATGCGACCTGAAGAGATAAAGGTTTAATGTTGATCACGATGGGAAAAATACTTTATTGACAGACAGACAGTCTATTAAAACGGTGAAATTTGAGTAAGAAATGCAATATTCATTACTCTAAAAAGTAGTAAATATTAACAGAAATAAAATATGGTCACATTTAGTTTAATCTTATAAAATACTTCAAGAAGTTTCTCCACAATCTCTGCCTACCCTTCTAGGTTACGGTCGTGAGTGTTAGAGTCTCTATGTATAAGCACTTACATAGTTAAAGTTTGATAATCTATAGTGCCTCGTAAAATCGTCTCTACTATCAGGCAGTTGTAATACCAATTTACAATAGTTTTACAATAACAGGTTTGCGATGATGATGATGACGGTAGATGGTTCTTACTCCTTCAACAATGTAAATTTATTTATTTAATAGCCGAAATAAAAAAGGGGAGGGCCTCAATTACCTAGTTTTTTTTTAAATGCTTGTTAACTCAAAACTTCATCATTTAGTTCCGAAGATGTACTGAAAATTTATATATTGGTAGATTTTAATATACAAGCCCCGTTTCGATTTAATGGATTTGCAATAAGATGTACCGTGGCTATAAATGATTTATAAATAAAACTGTATAAATTTGAAGTCGGTTTTGTTATTGTTAAAGAGTTAAAAGGTTATTTTACTTTATTTTTATGGAATATTAGAAGATAATTAAAAATAAAAAGTCATGTGGAAGTTTTATGTCAGCGGGTCTACGGTGACCCATACTAAAGAATTAAGTTATTTAATTTAGATAATTTTGACGGCCCGGTTGGCGCGATTGGTAAGATGTTTGCCTTTCACGCCGCAGGTCGTAGGTTCGATTCCCACCCAAGACATACATTTGTGTGCGTCAACATGTCAGTTTTTCTAAGACCACCGGAAGACGGGCAGCAGCGTCCTCTTCTTAGTACGGTGCAATGATGCAATAAATGGGGAAGGCCTATGTCCAGCAGTGGACGATAAGCTGAGATGATGATGATGAATTTAGAAAAAAACAAGTATTCTAAAATTATTACAATAAATTATCCATCCATATTTTTATAACAGCATCTGTAGTTTCCGTCATTTTTAAGTGTGAGGTTTCGTCATTCGATACGTATACCCTCGAGTGTCCTAGGAGTAGAGTCATTTGGTCTTATTTTTTTTAAATTAAAAACTATTTTATCTGTATAAGTGTCTTAACTGTAAAACTGCGAATAAACATTTAAAAAAAAACATCTTTTTGATAGGTATTTTCATTATTCATTATTGAAGTGATGTCTTTGAATAATAACTTAGCGATTTATCTTTTTATCAGATGGCGCTATATTATATTATTCGAACAAATTATAACTAATATTTGTATATATATATATAATAAGTTATAATTTGATACAATAACATATATGAAACTCGGTTATCAGCTAGTGTACATTCATAATATACCAAGCAAGATCATAAATATTTTTTTCCACTGTCTTCCTATCCAATAACGTATAAACGCCCCCGCCAAGTGAAATGGAAAATGGACGCTTGCCGACACGTGTGCGTTCCCATACAGTCAGTGGTTCGGATGCCTCCCTCTGTACGAGTTCGCTAGATTACTTCCGATACATATGTACTTTATTTCCTCTCGCTACCAAATGGTAAGAGTAGTGAACTAACACAGGCTTTAAGCTCGATTAGATGGACGAAATCAATTCTAACTTAATATATTATTTAAACGATACATTTTTAAACGCCTTAATGACTCAAACTCTCATCACGAATTTTTGTATACACATTTTCAGGATTACAGAAAAGGACATTCCTTTATCCCGGTTACCATGAGTGTGTATTGAAAACAACTTTTTGACATATGTTACCAGTTAGAGTAATTAAAAGTAATTCGAAGTTGTTATACTCGGAATCCTATTACAAAAATTTCCAGCGAAGAAAATAAGAAACGAATTAGCCACGGGCAACAGATAGTATTAATTTAAAGTGAAACTGTGCTAGTAAAAATAATAAATTAAAAAAAAAAAACAACGAACAAAGAAGATATATCGTAAAAAACTGTAGTGACCTCAATATGTTAATTTCTTTTCGAACGAAAGTTTAAAAATGCAATTACTTCAACACTTCAACTGTTTGAACGAATACTCGATAGTTTGAGAACTGTATTAATTATCATGAAACTTCATCTTGCTTCAACCTGCTTCAGTTGATGATGCTAAAATATAATTATAACTAAAAAAAAATCAAATCAGCAAAATACAAATGTTATGACACCTCACTTTTCAAAATTGAAGCCTTTTAGAGAGTTCACAATGGAATCGACATATTTATACATTCGTACTTACAATATGCGTTTCGAAAAATGCAAAACATAAACATTAACTTCGTTTTAAGTGAATCAGGTAAAAATAATACGAGTCGAATCGAGTAAAAAGGATACGAGAGAGATCGCATACTTAACGAAATTTGACCTTAAATTATTGAGTATATTTAAAGATAAGTGATAAGTGAAAACTTAAATCACAATTAAGTTATAAAAAAAATAATAATATTAATATATTTTGGGACATTATTCACACACGGCCAACTGATCCCAAACTAAGCGGAGCTTGTGCAATGGAAACCAGATAACTGATATACTACATATATTAATACTTTTCTTTTGTAAATACATGTTCATGCACACAAATGTTTGTCTTTGGTTAGGGCTAATTATCTTACCACTGCGCCGAGCGGCAAATATCAATTTATATAAATCTTAAAAGTCAAATAGCCCTTAAGTAGAAATTGGAGTGAGTTTCAACACTCCCACTATGATTTTAAACGTTAGCTGGGCAGGCGGGAAATGGAATCGTCTCGTTCAATTTCATTGTATTTTATCAACACTGTTCACAAAATATATGGAAACGAATACAACAGTTTCAACATGTTGTATTTCAAATTATTGCCAAGTTTATTTTGAAATCAACGATATGCACGTTTCAGTAACAACATAGCATACCTACCACGTTTGTATAATAGTTTTAGGTTAGACAGACATAGAAAGTTATCTAAAATATAATCTAAAATAGATAGTCATTTGTTTTTATGGAAGGAGAAAATGAGAAACGAAAAAGAAAGATGGAAACTTCGCAAGAGCTTATTCTCATTGACATCTACCATTACCAGAATGACCCTTGAATTTCTTAAAATGTTTCTTCTTAAAATGTTTCTCTTCTGTTGAAAAACGAAATTTTTGAATTAGATCGGTTTAAGATTGGAGATGAACACGTCACCCATCAATTCTCTAGTTTAATGTTATGCTAAGTAGGAAGTTAAAAAAAAATTGAATAAGATAAAAATAGTTTGAGAATGATTTCAATTATTTTTATCTTTGCAGTAGTCTATACTTACAGCAAAATTTATGTAAGATGAGAAGAAATGATCGACGTAGTTTTGCAAAAATAGAAGTGTTGAAAAAATAGTCTGCTTCAAGCAATTAGTTTAAGCAGATGAATTAATGGACTCCAGTTAGAATAAAAATAAATAAAAGATGTGTATAAAGCCATGAAAAACATATGCTAATAGAAGTGCAATTATTGAAGACACTGTTTTAACGATGGGTTAAGACGGCACGAGAGAGTTTGCATTGGCCTCTGGCCAAGTACCGTTGTGGTATTACAAGTGTACTGAAACTAACTGAAGTTTAATCGCTGCTTTCTCCGAAATTCGCCATTAAAGCCTAGCCAGGTTGAGATGGTGTAAAAGCGCACCGAATTGCCAGTGGGTTTCAAGGAGACGATAAAACGAAAGCGTTCGAAAAATAACTGAGTTTATACGGACAATAACGATATTTTACGGTCGTACGTAAATCATTTGGTGCTATCAAGAAATTTCATATAAAACCAGGTGCAAGCTATTTCATTTTGTATTTCTTTAAAAAAGTGAAAATCAAAATAGACATTATAAAATGTCGATATAATCTGAACGTATTGGAAAAACTTTGTGATGATCTCAAAGTGATCGAAGCGATGGCTCCATTAAGTTCTTATGTCAGATATTTCCATTATTTCGTTACGGTTAACAATGTTGAACCGTTATAGTGTTTTAGTGAAATGATATGCGGATTATTTTTAATCGAATTCTCAATGAATAGTATAGTAATAGTTTCCTAACAGTACTGAAATAAATTACAATAAATCAAAGAGATATCGATTTTATTCTAATCGACTAAATGGAAGCACTTACAAACACTAACGTTCGTTAGCGGTGGCCTTGTCAAAAAATTGAATAGTTTGGCAGCGACCCTTTAACTCAACTGATGTTAAGGAACAAGATTTTTGCGGATACCTTTAAATTATTTCTCTAAATCGTATTGGCAGTAGGAAAACTTATTATGAAAATTTTCATTCGTCATTTTAAGGATTTTAAACAAAGTAAGGTTTTGTTTAAAATCCTTAAAATATCAAGTTAAAATTAAATCGAATCGGGAATATTTTATTTACGTATGAACTATATTTTATTCTATATAAAAATTGTAAGAATAAATACTTTTTATATATCAAAGCTACGAGTTTCAATCAAAATTAAACATACAGGTTATTGATGGTACAACAGTATACGCTTAGAAGCACTTTCTTATTCTGGCCTAAAAGTTACATTTAATATCTTCTTCGATTGACTTAAAAAACGAAATAAATAATTCCTGGATCAACTCGTATAATAAAAGAAATACAATTTCATCAAGTTCGGAGGAATCAATAAACGAAACATTGTCTTACAATTACCAAAACCTGTAAATGTATTTTTAAACAAGAGTTCAAAAGAAACTTGCTAATCGTATTGAATTAAGACAACTCATTGCCTGTTACTTGTCTGTAAAGAATCGTGAAATTGACATAAGTTTACAATAGGTACAAGATGTGTACATCTGTGCATTATAGGCGATTAGATTTATCTGTTTACGCGATATTTTAATGGCCGTTCGTGATGCGATACGCTGCGTTTGGTATAGTGATTTATTGGCGCAGCTACGCTCCGCTCGTAACTTAGACTACACTGCGGTTGAACATGTGGCGCTAGTGTGCCGCAGGGAATAGCTATTTTCTATTACTTAGAACTGATCGTAGAAAAAGAGCACGATGTTGTACTTGTAAAGATAACATTTAATTTGTTTCAGTATTTTCTAAAAAGCATATTTTCGTTTAATAAGGACATCGCTTGAAATAAAATAATTTGCGTCATCATTAGTGAAGTAATTATCATCAGATATGTGTATATTCATACATTATAAGGTTTTCAGAATATCACAAATTTATAAGGTCGATACAAGCTTTAACTCGAATGTTTTCGGTTTATGGAGTGGTGTTTGACAGGTCAAGACGGTTCATTGAAGTTGAAATGATCATATCCTATGACATTTTTCACAATCACCTGGTACAATAATTGATTACGATTAAACATACAATTGTAGACAGAAGATCTGTAGTAGCGACCATAAGAACGATTAAATAAATCCTCAAGGATATTATAATAGTGATAGCAACTATTGGTTTGAGTAACAATAGACACGCGTCAACTTCAGCCGCGGTCCGCCATTGTTCCCCCGTCCATTGTAGAGACGCTCGCATCCGGAGATAGTTCCCCACGACTTCTATTATTTCCCCGCAAAACCTATTTCACTTTTTCTATTATTTCCTTAAGAAAATTCTTTAGACGTGAAATGAGCTTTAAATAAATAACTTTTTTCTCTCTTAGGAACTATAATGACCTATTAATATGTCAAATAAGTCTTACAGTGTGAGTCATTTACATATTTACTGAACCTGTCCTGTGCTTGCAATTCAATATATGCATACACATACATAAAATAAATATTCAAACTTTTGATGTGATTTCTTAATAACAAATCAAAAAGCAACGTCACCTCATCCCCTTCTTTTTCCCATTTCTTCATTTTCATTTTCTATTCCCGTTGTATTAATCTTCACAAAGGTTGTCAACTCATTCATAAGACTTATTGTTGCGGATGTTAAAAGCTGGTGGTCGCTTATCTTTGTCCAAAGTTATCAGATATAAATATGTCATTTATTTCCTTCTTATTTCTTTTGCATTTTCACATCACTTTCACAATTATAACGTTACAACAGATGAAATGTTTGCTCGTTTTACTCATTCTAAAATAAACAAACAAGGAAATCTCCAACTATTTAAATCGATAGTCCGCGCGGTCTCCACTAAAACCATTACACTTTTAATGTGTTTGGACAAGTTTAATGTCCTAACACCATTAACTTTTAATGTCACCATTTTTCATGCAGTTTAGGGTAACCATCAATTTAGTTTAAAATAACCTATCGAAATGTGTTTTCAACTATATAACATGTCTGCATACAGATATGATTTACCCCGGTGCGTCTATGGAGTTATCTGTATTAGGGACAAGGATATACTGAAAGATAAATAAAAAGCATTCTCTTTATTATTTTTAATATAGATTCGCATTTTCATTATTGTTATCATACGGTTATTTTGTAACTTTCAAGATATTGGAGTAAGATACTTTTTACTAGGAGAATTTAAAAGTTCATCATAAACTTCCATTGAGTACTTAGCGGAACGAAATTAAGATATCATTTTAGCCCTTTTATCAACCAGACTTGAAAGCACAATGATCGATAAATCGTATCATTAACGTCGCTTTATATTATTTTTAACTGCTGGGAATTCATACGTATTAGTGACAAACTATACATTCCGTAGTAGAAATATTAAGTGTTTACTTCGTTCGAGTGGACTGAGCCGGAGGCCTAAAAAGTAGAAACAGGCGAGTAAAAAACCGGGTGCTATTATATTGATAAAAGTTTTAATGTTTTTTTCACTTTCAATCGGGTATGAGAAGTGACAATGGTCGAATGGCGGGTGGTGTCGAATCTTCGACCATACGATTGAGCAAAGAACATTTCTCAAACTTTGGAAAATGGGAAAAAGCGTCAGAAACACTGAATGGGTTTGGTTATTTCATAACTGATATTTTCTATTATAAAAAAAAAAATATTTATACGAGTACAAGTAAATTGATCGGTATTATTGCCACTCGTGTCCGTAACATAAACTATAGTTAGAACGTTTCTGTGGGGGAATAGGGTCAGGAATTACGTCGGCGCGGGCGCGTGTGCGTCCGTCTATTTTAGGACGAGTTCGCGTAGCGTTCGGCTATTTTCGGAATCTTTAGGAACTGTTCGGCGGTTTTAAAATTGAAAATCACGTATTGCCTTTGATGTGATACTTTTGTTTATGCTAAGAGTTTCCATCATAATGTAAAGAGTCACAGGAGAGAATCGAGAGTTCTCGTATCGGATAATCGCATAATATTATTCGCGAACGTTTGAGATACTCTTCTTGTGTAAATGACGCTTAACTCACGTGGTGCTGATGCTGTAACAATCGCCTTGCATCTGTAATTATGTGTTAAAAAATAAAAAATCTTAAATTACTATTTTTTTTTAAATGTCGATATGTGGATCAATCCGAGTGTAGTTGTTAATTTTGATTTAACGGATTATTTTACGGGTTTATATCCGTATACGGTTTTCGCGTTTGCGCGCTATAATTTTTTTATTTTACTGTTGTTTGAGCAGCATTCATCCAACACTCATGGTCACGGAGAGAGGAGGGACTGAGGTGCCTGACATCCCGATCTCAAAATAATAATTGAAGAAGAGGGTGAAATACTTATTATATATCTTCAATTATTATTTTTTATATTTATTTTTCATAATTAAATAAAGGCGACAACATTCGTAAAATTTGTTTATCTCTTTTTTGTATTCTTATAATCATTTGTATTTCAGTCATTTGTTGTAAAACTTTCTGTACATATTTAAAATAAGACGTTATTAATTTTGTTGTTAGTAAAATATTTTGTTTTGAAGAATGCAAATATTCCCATTATTAAGAAGTGCTTGGAAATGGGTGAATTTCATGATATAACGAGCATTTGTATGTTTTCGTGTATGTATAATTTCAGATTATATGGATTCCCAAAATAACGTTTAACGTTAGCATAGGAACAGATTTAAAATGTTCACAAACGTTCAACCGAGTGTAAACCGCTTCTATATAACATTTCACACTCTATTTCCCACGGGAAAAACTGTACCAACGACGGTTTAGAAATTAAATTTCCACGAACATTTGTTGAGATACGTTTTATGCGTCGTTTTTATTATAAGAATTGTACAGTATGAATCTAATCACACGACAGACACCTCACTCAGAAATTGGCCGTTTAGGCTGCAGAAATCACGATACAACGGATATAAGTACATCCATACGTGCGAAAAATTTAAGCTCAGCTATTACACGGCTCAATCCGTGGATCAAGCGACCTAAGCTTCGTGACCTCCTAATTCGGTAATTTAAGCAAAGTTACGACCCGATCCGAGATTCAAGGTATCTCCCTCGATTGGGGAGATACCTTGAAGCTTGGTTACTCTTAAAGAGGTTTAGGCTAAGCGCCTTCTCATATTAATTAAATTCAAATGATACGTCTATTTAAAATGATAAATACAGTATTCGTCCACAACTTTCAGGTGGTAAGTCATATATCTAGCCACTATTTTTGCTACTGTGTAGAACATAATAGAAGTTTTTATTCGGAGTCGGTTATCGAATTTATTTATACCTGCGTCCTAATACAAATAATAACTATTAGATTAACGACGTCGTAACAAAATATGAAACTTTTATCCTGCTCTATTTAGAACAATGGCATTTTATTACAAAGGTAAACGAGCCTTGAGCGCCACTGCGACGTATTTAGGAAACGTACTGACCCATAAATCAGATTAGTTTGAAAGTTGAGTGAATTCGTTATTAAACAAACTTCTTTCAAGATTTGTAAAGGGTCTATTGATTTTACGATTTATTAATGGAGAATGCAGTGTTAGAACAAAGTATTTTTAAACTTTCATATTTACAAATTAATCGAACGCCTAAGGATGGGGAGGGAAAGAGGATTTGACGGGGCAGGGGATGGATAGGAAAAGAAAACATATCTTTTTCTGTATATACATTTCCTCGTCTTTCTATTAAATGTAGGCAACGCAACTGCAACATTAACTTGTCGCAGGTGAACCGTTTGCTCGTTTGCTGATTTCTTATAAAAATATTAATTTAAATTATTCATCGGCGTGCATGAAACAGCGGGTGTTTAAGTCAATATATAAATCTTGCGTTCATTATACGCTGTGTAAGCCACGCGTAGCGACTATTAAGATTCTATTACCAACAGTTATGCAACATCAACGTTGACCACGGCTCATTAAGACGGGATGATTTAAGATCATTGCTCGTATAAACAATCACTTGGCGGCTAGGGTATGTTGAAGAGAGATTGACAAGACAAATGTATGTTGCAAAAGTGAGTAGCAGTTGGTAGGGAACGTTCTAAACAAAAATTTAAAGACCATGATAATGATAGTAAAGAAATGCGATATTAAAAGCAACTAAACTGACAAACATGCGTGTAGATGTGTCTATGTAGAAAGATCCAAAGAGATGTGCCATGATCGTACCAAATAGATATCCGTATACTCTGTCTACCTCTTCGGGTTACAGGCGGCATTATAAAATAAAGACTATGTAAAGAATATTTCTTTATCAATAGTTTAAGTACTTCAATGTTCTCTATAAATCATTTTCTACTCGAGCAATCTGAACTCTATCTCCGGTGACGGTTCCGATGAACTTTTTAATCGATGCTTAAGTTTTTCGCAATCACACGTCATTCCAGTAACAAAATTTTCCTTTTAAAGAACAAGGAACTATTTTCACAATAAACATAGATTCTACTATTTAAATTCACATATATATGAATTGCTCTCATTATTGTAAATTTCGAGCGCATCAAACTCTTTTAAATCAAATCAGGCAAAATAAACCAAACTTTAACTTCAGATTAGCTCAAGTAGGGAACACATTTCCTCACTTCTAGCATATTAAATTTAGGATTATTTAAACATAAAATTTTAACTTAATACAATTTATAATTATACCTTTTTAACATATCATAAAACAAGTTAAAAATGTTAACTCAATAACAATGTAGCTCGTTGCCGCGGAAAATTAAAAAAGGTCTTACGATGGCTGACATTTAAGTCCCGTTCAGAAGCTACGGCTTAGCCTGTCGTATCAATTATGGTTCAATGGCGCAAATTACCTAAGTGTCACCCGACGATAACGTAAACTTTATTGAATACCAAGAAAATTGTTCGCTAACAACTAAGCTGATTTGTATAATTTGGAGAAATAATTTAACTTTTGAACTTATGACTTTAAACGTTTAAGAAGAGTAGGCAGAAACTGGTTACCTCAGAATTCTATTAAGCACACTATTTACTGTTCATAGCATCGTCTTCGTTCCTACGTTAACTGAATTTAAAAGTATAAACATTTAAATTCTAGCGTTAGCCCCTTAATCTCCTCTTGTTTTTCTCTCAATATCACCTTACGACCTTGATAGGGTTGGGTGGATCATCTGCAACAAATCGTATTGTTGTCATTGTTTCTCGTTTGATTGCAACAAACCGTTAACTATAATGTATCTAATTATAATATTCAGACACTAATATTATATATAAGATCATGAATGCCTTTTGAATGTATGATCTAAGGATGTCATCGCGCTGAAGTAGGGCAACGTGTGACGACGGTTATCATGAACAAAGCTTACACAGACGCAGGTAGCTTCATAATTAATATATTATAGTTATAGTTATGTAAGTAGAGCATCTATTTGTATAGATGCTCTACTAACATTTATTTTATTTATTAGTTTCTGTGGAATATTTTCGCATTTGACTCTGAAAAAATGAGACGTACACATAAGAGGGCTAGAGGTACGACAGAGAAAAATGACTCATCTGCTTCGTCTTTTTAACTGATTGACACACAAAATGATTCCTGGTGACTAGAAGTCCGTTGTTTTTTTCTGTCTGTTTTGTCAAATTCTGTGAAGCAAATTGCCTTGAAGGTTTTTAGGGCTCTAATAGCGAATAATTCACATATGTAATGCATAGTTCTCTATGAATAAAGGTTTGAGATAACTTTTTCAAAGAGTTAAGGGATGTTTATGTAATCATATTACGCGTAAACACTCTATTCTAAGATGTGTTGCTTCCTAACCACTATTTGAAGCACATTCATCATTTATCTAATGTCTTACAGTAACCAATATATTGGAGCCTCCTCCTCCCTGGAAAATTAATTGCCCGACGCTACGGTCTGACGGTTTGAGAAATTACATTTAATTAAATTCGACTTCTCGATGACTTAATTAGAACCGTTAGTAGTAGACTTTAATTGTTTATTGCTTGAGTTCGATTTAAAAGTAATTTGTATTTCAATTTATTTAACTATGTTTTTCTATTGGTATTGAAATTACACATAAAACATAGTGCAGTCGAAACTATATCTTCGCCTCAGCGCGTTAATAGCTTACGTAGATGAATAGATTTTATAAAACATAGGTGATCGTCCACTGCTGGACATTGGCCTCCCCCATTGATCGCATCATTGGGGGGAAATGTGCCATAATCGCCACGCTTGGCAGGCGGGTTGGCGATCGCAGTATATTCCACCGTACTAAAAGAAGGATGCTGCTGCCCGTCCTCCGGTGGTCTTTAAATCCAGACTCAAAACAAACCGACATGTTCAAGCACACAAATGCGTCTTAGTTTTGTAAGTCTACTTTTATCGGAATTCTTAAGAGGTTATAAACTCTAATATAGCAATTAATTTTTACACACACATTTGCCACTGATGATACCTAGATACACTAGACTTATTTACTATTACTGGTTACTACTGGTACTATTAACCTTTTATACTTACTCTTTATGGAATGATACTCGTTCAAGTTTTGTAAACTGTGACAATTACTTAAACTTGTGAGGTCTCGACAGCGACAGGGAAAGACAAAGGATCTTTATTCAATTTAAACTTGTTTGAAATTTACCGAAATTTATTCATGGTACATAAACTATAATCTTATGCTTTACGTCGCAAATATATGTAAGTACTTTATCGTCATTTTAATTCTTTTACCTCATTTATTGTCTGATGTTAACAAAATCAAGATTTGAAGACATTTCCTTTACAAAATGTCGCACCCTCATGTGATAGAACTGACTGACGAACGGCCGAGTATTTATGATAAGCCTGTCACATACAAACAATATGAAGTAAGGACAAGCAACTCTCAATTCATGACAAGCAAGAGCAACAGTACTATAGATATCAAAAATGAACGTAACATGTTACATCGTTTGGCACTTTTATTATATTATGTAGCCACCACTAGCCCAATAGTGTTACGTGTTAATAATCCACGAAGTAGAAGGTCGTTACTTTCGATTTCGAAAAACAAATAATAGTTAATAGGTAAGTAAAACTGTTTACAAAAATTGTGTTCAATTATTATTTTCCTTTGCACATATATAATTCAATCTAAAATCTATTGATTTGGATTAATAATAGATATTTTGAAATGTGAAGCAAAATGCATGCCGTCATCGCACCTATCCATAAAGGTAGGTGGGCTATGAAACAAGTTGATCTACATATATTTCATTGGTGGAAAAAATCTACTGGAAGTAAAATAAAAAGATTATAGTTTAAACGTTTTAAAAACGATACCAGGTGGCCGCAATTCTGAAATATAAAAGTATTTAATGCAGCATTTAAAGCTGAACGCTGTAATGAACGGAACCAATAAAACTCGTTTGCAACCGACATTTTAATTGACGTAAAACACCATCAATTTATTCGGAAATCGAACCACGTCACATTTTATGTATCTCTCCCGCACGCCCTAGACATATATCGAAACAACTGATGTAAAGTTTTATAGTGTATATTTAAATCACAAATTATAATTTAGAGATGGTAGTTTTTTTTTTCAATGTAATATAATTTCAAAAATATTCTTTAGCAATTCGTTTCATACTTTCAGCTTCTTTAAAATAATGTAAATTACTGAATAATTTACAATCGTCAACAACAAACTAACCAGTAATTTAATCTTGCCTTTACTTTTTAATTATAAAAATGTTGGTTTACTTGTCCGGCGGACTGTAAATTATTTAGTTACTGAGCGCAGGGTCTGCAGTTCAAACCTCGTTTGAAGGTGTAGCTCTAGACAACTTAGTGTGTGGAATATAAGAGAAAGAAATGCGTCAAATTTCATAGCATTGTATGACGTATGTTGATTGCAAATTATTTATTTGCCAGAACAGTCACTTAGGAAGTGACAGCCAAATCATCGGCGTATTATTGACAAACCTACCTATTACAAATTCATCTTAAGTAGTGCGATGTCTTCAAAAGTATGACACGCATACGTCATAAGTAAAGGTAGTGGAAATGCAATATTATTATAATAATAAGCCATTTTTATATTACTAGCAATATGCCGGTTTCTGTAATACCGTCTTTTTCAACAATTTGACGAGTAATATGTTAATATCTACATAGCTAAGTAATGTAATATAATAATTATAATATAGTTTAATATTTTATATAATGTAACATAATATTCCAGTCAATTTATACAAAACCATAAAAATTATACACCTAAACTTTACTTATCAATGACTCCATCTATTTGTGAAAATCTTATGGAAATTATTCAGTAGTTTGTGAGTTTATCGTAGTCAGACAAATACGTTAATGGTACTTTAGTTTTTCCTGACTGACCCAAGGGTGTTTGTTGATGTTTTTCCCGCGCAGGTATCTCCATTCTATTGTAACCTCCTGTAGCCTGAATGGCTCGACCGGTATTAAATAATGTGGCGTCTTTAGGTTTGTAATCTTCCCCAGCGTGTTATAGTTAATATGACAATGTAATGAATGATCGTAATCAGTCAGTTGATTATTTTAATATGAACTGTTATTTGTATAACATAAGCTGTGTATTAGAGATCCACTTTTAATATTTTCAAATTTCCACTTTTTCAATATTTTCTCATGACAAATTAATTTAGTGAGGCGTGATTTCTCTGACGTGACGTGATATCAATATGCGTGCGCTTGGGTCGCTGCCAAATTATACCGAAATAGTATTAGAGAGGGGCCATAACTAAATCCGACTGTTTATTTATAACAAACAAAACTTGTAATTTGTGCTTTGTTAATATGAACAGTTTTAATTTACCATCTTTAGATGTATTTTTTTCTCCCTAGCATGACATTTCACGCTTACCAAGCAGCAAAACGGTTAAAATGTTTATGTCTGATACGTTCGTCTAAATTTAGAATACTTTCGCGGGTAAATAAAGAATTTAAGTTTCCTCTTTTATTAATTAATCTATAGGTAGATTTAGTTTCAATACATTTAATGACATGTTTTAAATAACAAGTATCCACCACCTCAGCCTATGATCGTCCACTGCTGGACATAGGCCTTATTGATCGCATCATTGGGGGGAATGTGCCATAATCGCCACGCTTGGCAGGCGGGTTGGCGATCGCAGTATGTTCCA
>DWLR01001556.1:0-17819 GCA_018246295.1 Papilio alexanor hazarajatica
TGTGTGCATGAACATGTCTGTTTGTCTTGTGTCTGGATGTAAAAGACCACCGGAGGACGGGCAGCAGCGTCCTTTTCGCAGTACGGTGGAACATACTGCGATCGCCAACCCGCCTGCCAAGCGTGGCGATTACACGACAGATTTCCCCCAATGATGCGTTAATGGGGAGGCCTATGTCCAGCAGTGGACGATCATAGGCTGCGATGGTATGGTATGGTATATATATAATGTACTGGGGAAAGCGGCAAGATTTTACATGTGTCGCCAAGGTATAAATATATATTAAACATAAATGTTAAACAGATGTAGCATTATATTTACATGTGAGGGGAAATATGGTCGTCGTTATTTGCGATAGTTCAACTGAGTTATATGAACAAGGATATACGTATAATGTACGGACGGTAACGTACGGTACTCTGCTTAGTGGGGAGTCGTACTGATCTACAGAATTGAATAATTTTCCAATCAGACCTTGTTGACTTTAAGGGCTCATATATACCAAGGTGTGTGTGTACATTTGATCTTTAACAGCTCACACTAATTCCCAGAATCTAGCGAACAGTCTTTCCCTTGTGTTATTTGTAATAGTTATAATTGTTTTTTTTGAATACATCTTAAAAAGAAAAATATTTAAATTATGAGATTAAATTATAAGCAATACTTATAAAATTGTAACTCAAAACGAAAAAAAAAAAAACATTTGGTAAAGCTTGTGTCCCCTTTGTCCCATTGATATAAGAGTAGCCTTTTGGAATAATAGCACATTTTATATCAAATCACATATTAATAATAGAATAATTTGCATTAATTAAAAAAAATCTTGACGAGAATTAAATACTATGCATGAAAATATTAAATGCCGCGTTAAATGAGCGAACTGGATAAATTCACAAAAAAATTATCGGAAATAATGTGCAAAAAATTATCGGAAATAATGTGCAAAAAATTATCGGAAATAATGTGCAAAAACTACACAAAGATAGGAAAAAAAATTACAGAATAGTAAGTATTTTAATTTTCACATAATTTCAAGTGAGTATACATTATGGCAGAGCTCGTGATTCCGAACAGTTCATGGCAACTAACTCAATTGTACCAAATCAATGTAATTCGCTCAGTTCAATATAAATCTTTGCTGTGATGCGTTGTACTTTCCTAAAAGTAACGCCATCTATAAACTTTTAATATGTTATTATAGTGAGGATAAAACAAAAAAAACAGTGCAAATAGTTAAAAAAAATTCCAGTGATAATAATAATATTATAACGTTTAAAATGATTATCTAATGTTCTGTTATTGATTTTATATTGGTTAAATTAAACCAATATAAATAATATCATTGCAATAATAACGATTAACAACTGAATTAATGAATAGGGTGCCAAAACACAGAAGTACAAAATTATAGAGTTGTAATTAATAATTAATTCTATCAATTTCTCGGTGCCGTCACCGGACGATCACGAGAGTTAAGCCGTTCATAATTAGTTTATGATTATGTGTCAGGAAAGTTTAAACAATTTAATTAAATATTTTTAAACATATAATAAAACAAATAAAGCAGATCGGTGTAAACGAAGTGGGAGCTTATTAATTATCGATTAATTTATAAAAATAAGAACACTTATGTCCTACAAAGTTTGGAAGGAATAAGAATTTAATTTTTTTTTAATTAATTTTCAATTCGCGCGATCACTGTCCGACGAAAATGCATTCATACTCGTAAATAATTATTTGAAAAAATGACGAAAATTAATTTATGTAATTTTTTTGCAATTAAACATTTTAAAGTAATTCATACACGAAGGAAACTGGACACATTCTAGTTTTATAAAAAAATTTCTTTTCTAATGTAAAAGTTTATTCCCTTAGTTCGAATCCTTATTTAAACCCATTATTAAATTTCAATTCACATTTAAATAAGATCATCCATTAAGAATGAAGTGTACTGGCAACGTAACACTTTCATGGGTGGTAATAAGGTGACTTTAAAAATGTAACTTTATTAAAACTGAAGTCTACACTGTATTTGCAACAGAAGAGCTCTAAAAATCACCATTGATAACTAAAATAGCTCAAACACAGCTCTTGTAACACAGTTTTAGTAGTATTTATGATTGCAGTTGTTTACAGAAGTTTTCTGTTATCACAGATGTCGGATAACGTAGAAAGAGCAAGCGTCATTTTCCTTAGAGTTTTGTTGCAAAAAATTATTTAATTTCATTCTGATACACGATGTGTAACGTCAAAGGTTGTACGTAACATTGTAAGTAATCTCAACATTTTAACGTACGCATTCGGATACGGTTAAGATGTTTGTCTGAACTATAATGTAACGATAACATTAACATAATCCATGTCTATAATATAAAAACCTCGATTTACGGAATCCAGCTCTTGCTTCCATATAATATATCATTTCATATTCGTTATTATAAATATTATAATTAATAGAATTATTATAATTATATCTTTTAATTTTTATCAAAAACATACCCACGTAAAACGTATATAACTTTATTTAAGTCATTAAGTTATTTACAGCCACAGTACGTATCCTTATAAATCCATTAAACTCAAACAAGGTTTTGTCTTAGCTCTACCAATATATCAATTTTCGGTATTTCTTCGAAATCCCAAGTTTAATGCCATTTAAAATTAATTGGGACGAACTTGCGAATGTCAACATCAAAAAATTGAAATCAGTTCATAAATGTTGAAGTTCTGAAGTAACAAACATAAAAAAATACAACAGAATTGAGAATATCCCCCTTTTTAAGTATGTCAATAACATAAATATCCATCAACTATCGCCTATTTGCGATAAGTGCAGTACCGTCTATTGCAATAATAAATCACCATCTCCCGACCCTCCTTCCACCTACGTAGGGTCGGCACAGTTATGTACCACTCTCCCATATCTCCTGGACTCTACTGTAGTCCATAATACTGTGACTGGTTTTGACTTTAGTTTTTACTGTCGGCTGTCTTCCTGACGCTATCCTCGGCAATTGCTATAATAACTCCATCGAATAAATTCACTGTTGTGAATCAATTCAGTGTTTTTTTATTTGTTTACATGATGTGTGTATGATTTTATTTTATATATTATGTATTCTATACATCATCTATATATCATCATAAAATTGTATGTTGACAAAATATCACACTGGCATAAATTTAAAAACTAATTACGAAAGGTGCTTAGTCTGTTGGTATACACAGCGACCTTACCAGAAACAAAAATATTTAGTCTTGGCAGTAATCAAATCAAAATTCGCACCTTAACTAAATAAAGAAGAAATAAAGAAAATTAACAGTCTCCGAAAAAAAATATTTAGAAAGCTATGAAACTAAATTTAGTTAAATGTTTGTGAGAAGAATACATCGTAACTAAAACTAGTTCACTTCTTACTGTTCAAAGTGACCGCTTCCTAAATTGGAATAAATTAAAATAATTTTAAGCTAACTGTTGTTCTTCCTTACAAGATTCGAAACATATACGAGTATGTACGGAGTATTTATGTATGGAGCACTTTCCACAGATTGGCACGAAGCACAAGCGTAAACGAAGTCAATTAACTTCCTGTACATCTGCATCGCTCCTCGCTGTATAAGGTTGAGATTTCCATGTCAAAAAATGTCATAGTTCAAATTATGTATTGTGTGTTTTATTATACAATTCGAACAGTTCTTGTATATTTGACCGCAGCTATCTCGGAAACGGCTCTAAAAATTGATTGTATTTAGATACGGTTTTTTTTAATCACCTATACAGAGCGAAGTTCGATGCACTATAAAATAAAAAATCGAGTCGAATCGAGCCGTCGCTGCCGGTAAAGATATCGATAAACTAAATTCTACGACAATCTAACTCAGGTTCCATAGTAAAATAAAAAAATATTCTAATCAAAACAAAGAAATCACATTAATAATAAATACACATAAATTAAAGCATAGTAAATTTATGATGGACTATTATTGTCATTTATAATAAACGTACAATGTCGCAATTTTATTTATGACAGTTTTACTGTGTGTAAATTAAAATATGATTACTATTTCTGTGATAGTTTCCTACTTTATCTCAACTCTATAAATATTTAAATGGCACAGCTATTAATTGTAAATTTTCGAAAACTAATCAAACCTTGGACTGTTGAAAATTATAGCTATAATAAATCTAGTATAATACAAAAATATGTTTTAAGAATTGTACTTTGGCAAAAAAGTGCTAGTCTATTTAGATATTTTAAAACTGTACTTAAAAACTTAAGTAGAAACAGTCCAACTCTGTAATTAATAAATGACATTTCACCCCTTCACCATAAGCTATATTATTCATAAGAAACATAGATTACATTCTATAAATTATGTATTTCACCGAGAAAACTTTATTCTCGTAAAACGAAATAGTAATATTCATCCGTAGTACTGCGAAAAACGACTGTGCAATATAAAGCTGATATTCCAACATATTACAAATTTACCTTACCTGACTATAAAAAGTTGTTTCACCGGTTTTAATAAAACAACCCATTCATTACATAAACTATTTTATACCTTGTATTATAGTATTACCGTACCGTGTGTATAGACCCTTACTTATGACGTAGTGCGAGGTCGTAGCTGCGTTATTTGTCCGTAGTTTTTATGTTAGGTGCTATATCACAACACTATGTGCTCTGTTACCTCGCAGAGGTGTTTCTCTACACATTTTTACAATACATATGTGTGTGAGTGATATTAATAAAAAAGTGCGAGTGTGTGAAAATATTAGTGATGTGCGACACACAGCTGCTAAGACAGAGTTCCTTGAAGAAACCGGGACAAGCAGGAAGTGTTAAAAGAAAGAATCTACATGTTCTCATTAAGCTTCCGGAATCCACTCGCAATAGGTTTGTTTATTACATGTTCTATTTTTTTAATATATATATATTTTAAAAGAACTGGCCAATTGAAAAGTAAGCTTAATTTATTATTGGACGACAGTTATATTTACTCAATGTTCAGACGGTGGCGTGCCCAGGGTTCCGGAGTAGGACAAACCGAGAGATGCGTTTCTCGATTATTCTTAAAGTATTAATTATCGTCAAAACTATTTTCACTAAAATCCCAGGGTTTTGTAAATTTGTACCACAAGTGCGTTTAGAGTGCACCTTAAATTACATTCCCATAAATTACAAGACTTTGGTTTCCAAGTTTATTTCAGTTTAGAAGTTACAGCTAATCTTCCTTTATATTACCAGTATCGAAATATAGAAAACAAAAAGTATCGTCTCAAACAACAAACGTTATATTCAGATTTGTTAACATAATAAACTGTTTACAACTCCAAAATATTGATCAAAATATATAAATGCTTTTGTATTTCATTCAAGCAACTAGCAAGTACAGTTTAATATTCTTAATCGTATTATATAGATTCCATTTAACTTCAATGTGTATAATTTTATAAAAAAGTTGTTTGCGTCTATGGAATATTGAAGAACTGTGAATACTATGTAGTTATGTGTAAACAAGACTTGTGTTATTTTTTCATATAAATCTTGTGTCAACGCTCTTTTTTGTTTTAGCATACGGAGGATGACATTTCGTTTCATTCAATACAATTACGCATGATTTTTGCATTAATGAAGAAGCATTTTTTACCTACTTACATGAATGTTGAAAGAATTACGTGATTTGAATTGGTTTTAAGTGCGGAAATATTGTTGGTACGAGATAATTTTTTTTTACCTGTCCCATGGAATAATAGAGTTGAATTGCTTCTAACGCTACCAATATACGTATCTTATAACGAGGAAACCTTATCTGGCGTTCAGTATTCGCAAATTTACAGATGCATTCTTTATTTAGTTTTGACTCTTTACTTTGTAGACATCTATATTACAAAAATGAATCAATATTTTCACACATAAAGAATAATTTTACCAATGCCATTCATCTTTTTTTTTTAATCTTCTAATGCTTTGTAAAAGTTATTCATGAAATAAAAATTAATCAGATGACGCGGAAAATTTATAAATTTTAGAAAACTCTATGCCTTTTTTAACTTCGCGCGGTTCTTTGACACGTTCTATAATCGAAGTTACACGCGGAATCAAATTGAAGTAACAACGAGGAAAGTAAGAAAGATACGCGGGCAGAGCCACGGATTTTTTATAGTATTTTTATAAAAAGTTTTTAATGAAAAATTGAAGAATTTAAATATCAGAAACAGGACGGTCGCAATACAACAGGACCTAGAAAAAAAATGAGTTAAACTAATATTTTGCTCGAATTAAAAACAAGTTAAGGACACAAAATTTTTCCACACGGTCGGTCGTCTTGAAAACATTATGTAACTAATTAACTAAACTATGTAATTGCTTTTATTTTTATCACTGAAACATAATAAAACAAATAAATTCCACAGATTATACGTAAAAAGGCAGTTCAATGATGTTTTACTTAAACAAAAATTGTAACGACATTACATGTAATCGTGTATACCTAGACTTCTATCCAAAATATAAAGTCTGATGAGGTTAAAATCACATTTTCCGTAATCGATGGATATTTTTAAACAATTTCTAGGAACAACGGAAACGATCATTCAAAGAACTGATAACACCAATTAACCTCGGTTCTGTTACACGAACGTTGCTAGCGCCATCTTGTAAGCACATTATTATAACTCTAACCACCATAATGTCTATTTATTTTACGATCTACTTAATACGTAAAATATCAATAAATATAATACCCCAAAAACATAACCCTCCTGTCAATCGGGTAAATGAAATAAATGTAAATCAGAATAGCATTTTTTTCCATAACTCAAGCGCTTAAATCATTTGTGTCCAAACTTGTGTTTCAAAACTTGTGTCCTTAGGTGGCGATAAATAAACGCTCTGCCACCATTAAAGATTTCGAAGAAAATCAATGTCGGCTTGTCAGGGTCCGGATAATTATGGTAAGCTTATTTAAAACAGTCTGTTAATTGGGTGTCTATATTTCCTATTTTCTCTTATTTCCTGTACTAGCTACCTCACACTGACATGGAGATGACGCAACTTCGTATGTAGTTGAAGATTTGTTCTGAGGGGAGAATGATGGACGGATGCAGTAGATAATAAAACAATGTTCGCTCTTACTAGCCGTTATGCCTTCCTGATTTTTTTTCTACATTCCTTTTACCGTGTCTTTACAAGCCGAACTTGAATCAGTTATGGCGACCCAAAAACGGTTATTCACCAAGTTGTTCTATGATACCTTAACACTATTTCCAGTTCAGACAAAATGAACATAAAATACTTACTAACCTCTGGCGGAGCGACCCAAAGCGAGTCTTGGTCTTCAACACACAAGAATGCTAATGATGCCGAATTGTCCCACAATTTCTCGATCTCCTGCCAGTTAACTGTTTGAAGTTCGCGTAGGTCAAGTTTTATGGCATCCTTTCAGCAGTACTTGGGACACACGACATCATCATCTCCCTGCCCTTTTCCCACTTGCGTAGGGTCGGCACAGTATGTATTACTTTTCCATGTATCCTGGATTTTAATGTAGTCCATACTGCAACTAGTTTTGGCTATAGTTTTACGGCCGGCCGCCTGCCTGACGCCAACCCTCCTTGGGAGTATATACGTATATACGGTATTTAATATAACATTATAAAATAGCGCATAACATTAAATTTGAATTGAATTGATTGGATTGATTCTGCCAGAATTTGGGGGTTCCGCTGCAGTCTGCGCTTGAAGTGCTCATGTTACATATTGATTTGTTTCAACAGCACAGAATATGGAAGCAGCAGAATGCAATCTGTGCGTAGGTGCAGATCTGCTGCTGATCAATAACGTAACTTATGTAGTATATCATTATGAAATAACAAAGGTTTATAAAATGTAAATAAATTAATTTAAAAATATTTAAGACTTGTTGATGTCAAACCTCAAACAAATGACACACGACATGTTAGAATTAAGTTGTCATAACCAAAAATATTACAACATTTTATAAATACATAGTTTTAAGCGATTTTTTTAAATACATCATCTGCAGTAGCACATATAATTGTAATTAATTCTTACATTAATTTCTGAACTTATTTACACAGTTCTTAATAAAGCAACATAAAACCTATACCATTTTAATATACGAAATGTTTGCTGTTGGAACTCATGAACGTGGAAATTCCTCGGTTTTAATAACATAATATTTGACGATGTTATTCGTAAAGCGTTTGAATTTGTACGCCAGAATGATGCCAAAACAAGTGGTTTACAATACAAACACGCTAAATTGTGATCAAACTTTTAGTTGAGTATTTGAAAATAATCTTACAATACTTCGCAATACTGTTAAATACGACACACCTTTTTAATATTTATTTATTTACACTTTGTTGTTTCCACAAAGGGCGGACTTAATGCCTTAAGCCATTCTCTCACGGTCAACCCTGTCTGTGGCGAGAAATTGAGTACATGCCTGTAGCAACAAAGAGGAAATTAAATTAAATATATAGAAATACACATACATATCAAATACATGTTATAAACGTGGCCCCTCACTGCGGGCAACATTAGACGGCTCAAAGTCACTCAAAGGGCAATAGAAAGGGCAATGCTCGGAGTTTCTCTGCGAGATGGCATCAGGAATTATGTGATCCGCAGTAGAGTATCCGCAGGTCGATGTCCCACCAGATGGACCGACGATCTGGCCTTGCGGGAGTGCACTGGATGAGAGTGGCGGATGACCGATCTTTGTGGTGATCAATGGGGGAGGCCTACGTCCAGCAGTGGACGACCATAGGCTGAGATGAAAAGATGCCTGTGGATAGCGGTCACATGGTATCAGGTAGCCGCTGACTCGTTTTCCACCTTGGACTATTAAAAATGATATCTCTTTATTCTTCTTTCTTACTTCTTTCTTATACGTGTTAGTATAGTAACACTTAACATCTAGTTACATATCTACTATAGGGTTCAAACTTGTACCAATTTAATGCAACCGTAGCACTGCTGCACTGCTCTTTACGCTCGGTCCTAAAGCCCGGCTTACGGCACCGTCCCGCGTCAATCATAAAAAGCCATAAACATATTATAATAATGTAAATATGATGAAATGTTATCAGTTTATCTCCCATCCTGTCCTTTCAAGAGCGCACAAAAGCGGCTGAGAGTTACATTCTAAGGACTTGAATACAACGAGATATTTTGCAAAGAATTTTAAAAAATCACATATTTGAAAATTGTAGAAATATTCAAATATGTTACATTTAAGTATGATGGTCATCTAAATCGGAGAAATCCAGGTCACTTTACTCGTATATCAAACCATACTCATCTAAATCTAAACAATTATTATGTGTGCCAAAACAAAATTGTTAAAAATGAGTCCATTTCGATATAAAATACGTTGAAGGTGGCTGAAAAGTATCATCTAAGCATGTCATGTAATTTATTTAGACAGAAGGTTTTTAATCAGGAATAGAATATATTTTAAGTTTTTGTAGAAAATGTTGTATAATAAGTCTCCACGTGAAACACAAGCTTAGTGAAGTATACAAATAAATAGTAGTGATTTATTCATAGGTTTTTCTATGTTAGTTTCACTTTTTGCAATTTTCCTTGTTCTTAAAATTTGCCGTATAAATTAAAAAAATTCGAAGAAAAATAACAAAAATCAATTAAATCAGCAATCAATGTGGTCTTTAATATGGTTAATAATTTAATAATGGTTATGTAAAAAATATATTTACTGTGTTACATTTCACTCAAACTTGTTATCCGCGAACTTGTTTAGTGACAGTGTGAACACGCCTTTGCAATGACGCACGAGGTCGCCAACTGAGATATTTTGTTAGCAGATTTTTCGCACACATTATCAAACCATTATGTGTTCAGTGTAGATTCGAACAGGTGGTTTTCTATTAATTTATAAAAGGGTGACGGTGAATTCACTTTTATTGCAGTAACCTTATATATAATTATAATGTGTGACAGACAATTAATAAGACAGAGCTCCTTGAACCAAACAGGAAGTGTTAGAAGGAAGAATCGACAAGTTCTTATCGATTTACCAGATACAACTCGTGAGAAGTGAGATTTTTTTAATTTTTTTGTTTGTTCAATTATACAAAACAGTCTGAAAATAGCACCATTTACAACCAATAAAAGTTTCAGACATGAATGTGCAGTGAAATGTTGATAGAATTAGACATAAGAAAAGATTTATGGATTGCGCGAATGACATGAATAAAATGGAGTGACTGCTGAGATGACAGTTCATAAAAAGACGTGGAAGCAGTAAACGTGTTATGCTAATCCCTCTTAAGTGGGAACAGGGCAGGTGAATAGTGATTCAATTATCCAAAATAACATCAGATACTAAATTTAAGAAAAAAAAATCAATATATGTATTAGCTATGGTAACCAACCAAATGAAGATGCTAGCAAAAAAACTAGACAACACAGGGTTTTGGTTATAACCTAACAATTCAATAGTTATAGCAAATAGTTTAGAACTATCTATCTAGCGACTGTTTAAAACATGATCAGATTCAGTACAGAAAGCATATAAAATAAGATAAAAATATAGAGGGTATATAGTAAGGGTATAAAAATATAGAGGGTATGTAGTAAGAGTATAAAAATATAGAAGGTATATAATGGTGTCGTTATATAAAAGATAAAAATTATTACATTTTTAAAGCAAGCTAAGCAAAAGTTATTAAATTTTGATTCTAAGTAATTTAAAATAAGAAGTAGCATAAAACTTTTGAGGGTATCTACATAATTTTAAGAATCAAATCATGGCCGTACCGTATTTGAAAATAATTCAAATTTTGTTAATAAGTGATTACGTACAAGACAAATTAAGCTAAACATCAAGCATATATCATTAGAATATACGTATGTAACTAAATATTTTAAATACAAATTTTAAATAACAATATACTCAAAGAATATGATGATCAAAAAATCATATTAAATGAACAGATACTTCCACCCTTTTTATACCTTTCTCAATTTTGATGAAAACCTTTTTAAATTTGGTCTATTTCTATTTTATAACATTCTCATCAACATAATAATTTTAGTTCTTTTACATTACAATTAGGTACTAAGTACCTAATCAAAGCATTAAATTATATTTTAGCGTTATAATGTTCATGTTTTGAATATTTTCAAACAAAAGGCAAATTTCAACGTCATTGACATTCGCCCGGAATGATGTATTTTGTATTCATAACATTTAGAGTGGTTGCTCAAGTAAACATAAGTCCGTATAAACTTGTCTTTATTTATACAAGCTTTTAGTGTTTACAATACATTTCCTCTTACTACATTCCATCAGTATAGATGGTAAACATAGTAGGTAAATGGAGGTGATCAAACGTCACGCAATTTCGATTTTCGGATTCATTAAATTGTATAAACATATTGTTAGACTAGTGGCCCGCCCTTACTTTGCGCGGCTAGTAGAGCATATTACACCCTTGTCGGCTGTCGGTCGAGCATAGTTTTAGTTATTTTCATATATCTTCTAAATTATTTGTCAAACTGATATAGTGGAAAAGCCAATTATAATAAACATTTAATGCTCTAACTTACTAACATATAATATTTATTTTGATAAGGAGAATGAATACTGAAAAACAGCGTCGTAAAATAAAGTGCGATTTTTTTTTTGATAGAAAAAATTATTGTCACCTGTAAAAGTCCGCGGTGGCATATATCTGTAATATCCCACCATACATTGCTTTGTATATCTCAAAGGTATCAGCACTTTCGATTAAAGCTCCTAGGCGGTTTGACTTCTTCCGATATTTTCAATAATTATACATCTTATAATAAACTTCATAATTCAACCAATTTACAAAAAATAAAAATAAAAAAATTAGTTTATGACTCGGTGCACGCGCGTTCCTTACATCAGAAATTTCACTTCCCACTTTACGCTCTAACGCGTCTAAAGAAGTATAACTTCAATACACATAATAATATTTTAAAATGTTTAAAAGAAGCAAAACCGACTTAAAATTTATATAAATAAGTCTTTAAGTCATTTATGCTTAAGCCAAGGAACGTCTCATTACAAACCTTTTACCGTTAACGTAACTTAGAATGACTCGACCGATTTTAATGAAAATTGGTATATAGCAACAACAAGTTATTACAAATGATAAATTTCTTTCTGACTGTCTGTATGACCTGCTATAACTTAAATACTTCTTGACGGATGTTAATGAAAGTTGGGTGCTTAATGCCGAATGATAATATAATAAGCCTATCAATATAATAGACATATAAAATATCGGTAAGCCTAAAATTCGAGTAGTAGTAGATAATAGTAGAAAACTTTATGTACAGACACTATACAGTGTCTGCACATAAAGGTTTCTGATCGGAAGACATGATAGCTACCTTCTATGTCGGTGGTCCCTCATTGGACATCCAGTAAAGAATAATTATTCCATAAATATTCACGCAATAAGTAATGAATAAAACATTTACTGAACACCGTCTAAAAATAACATAAAAGAATCACGAAAACGGTTAATCTGACAGGTGTTGATGTTGAGATGTTCTACGCCATCGACAGATGTCTCTGTAATCAAAATCAATCTTAAATGTAACCTTTTCAAATTAAACTTTGTATTTATTAAATAATATATACTGTAGATAATAACTAATAAATGTACAGAATTGTCACAAAAGAATATTTAACTTTTCTTTAGCCACTTAGGTAAGATCAGTTTGTTATCCGATTAGGTAATTATGTAATAATAGTTACAAAAACGGCAACCGATTGATTAGTCTAAATCCAAAGTCTAATCGTTTTCGTGAAGTTATATACTATTACTATGTCGATAAATTATGATCGTTAAGAATATTGCTGTCATAGTAACTTTTTATAATATTGAAAAAATTTCAATCACTTCCCATAATGACAGTAAAAAAATTACAAAATATTGCCTACAAAACATCGCATAATGTCCATTTTTATTAAAGGAACATACACATTTTTCATCACATAACACAAATATTAGTGCGCCATCTTTCGATTGGATGCGGAAACAACAAAGAATATGTGATTTTGAACCTGCATGAACAGCTGTTTTCCCTATTGATTTTCCGCCTAGCCGCAAACAATTCTCACTTACCACTGCAATACCTGCAGTTTACACACAATATTGACGTCATACACGTGACGTTGTACAGTTAAAACGGTTATAAACTATTTATTAATTATTACGTATTTACAAACTCTAAGTACAAATGTGTTGTATGAAAAATTTAGTATAATTTTTTCTTGTGAAAAGTTTGATTATATCTAGACTAGACAATTCATTATTGACATTACAGTGTGTGTAAAAAATAAAAATAACATGGAAAGGACTCTACGAAGTGGGTTGTACAGAAGAAATTTCATTAGTTCGCGTTCTGAAGACATCCCAATGGACACCATACGTTTAGTGTCACCAATAAATAGGTTAAATATGCTTCATGGGAATTTCATTAGTGACGAAATAGATTATTTAGAGAAGTAAGTAAATAGGAAGCTGTATAAAGTTATATTACAATTACACATTTTATGTAATCGATACAATGTTTTTAATTTTCACATATTATATATGTCAACCCAAGAAATTATAAAATAATATATTTAATTATAAAAATGCTAAAATTTTCCGTTATGTGCATTATAGTTATTATTATTTAATAACATTGAAATATCAAATATCTATCATTTAATTAAATAAAACTTAAGAACAAATGGCAATGATAATTTTGTGGTTATGAAATTACAAACGGAATTTTCTTTGTTTTTTCTATATTTTATCCTACAAATGCTTTCTTAAATGTGTTAAAAGGTTTTTGGATGGATTCGTAGCCTTACGTATTGACATTTCCGTCCAATTAGATAACAAATGAAATTGGGCATATGTTTGAATATGTTTTTTTATCTACCAAATATTTAATTCACTGAGTGATGCATATAGAAAATTTAACAAACTTAAAACTTGAATAGGAGAATATTTTATAAATATCAAAATAGTATGCGAACATTTTATTTATTTATGTTAACACTTATAAATGGTAATACCATAATACCTATGATGATGATGATGATGATGATTAATTGTTACAATTACCATATTGAATTATTTCTTTCAAATTATCAAAAAAAAAATTGTTTCACTCAACATGTTTGATAGAATTTCGAAATATGTTTATTGAAAATGTATTGTTACAGGCCATACAAACTACGGACGAAAGTTATAATAACTGGGTTGGTGCTACTTGTGCTAATTTCGGCGCTAAGTGGTTTCCTCATTGGAAGTGCTGATTATGCGGCTTGGAAGAACTCAGAACCCCCCGACCCAGTGCTCGCCTTAAAACCCTCGCCGTCTATTTTGCACATATTCCAACGAGCAGCCGTATGTACAGATGCACCTCAATGTTCAAAAATTGGCAGGTAAGCATTTTAACCATATCATTTAAAAAAATCTTATCCAATTTTCATGACACGAATATACCAAATTATTGTGTTGAAATGGATTCTAAAGGAGTGTTTTCTATATTGTTCAGCTACTCGTCAATAGATGGCGCTACAATTTTTACGGTGCATATTTTACGAGGATGTGATGTTACAAGATGTTCTAATCACGATGACTTAGAATTTCTATAGCTATTAAAATTATTTTAGAAACAATAATCAGAAATTTTAATGATTTCTTTGATTGATGAATGAAAATCATTGGTCATGACCAACAATTTAAATGACATGATTTCAGTGTTTTGTATGTTTGCAAGGAATGTACCAAAAAGTGTTGTCATATTTAGCTTCCACCTATAAAAGTGGTAAGCTATTCAAAATATTTCAATGTTATTTTAGACAATGTCTGCCTACTATAGACATGTAGATTTTCGCTATGTATAAAAACAGGATACATCAGAATTATTTACTTTTTCAGCATATGTCTTTCACTCTATCCTAAATAGATGCGAAATTATTAAGACTTTGACATTAGAATTGACTTTAATTTACGTTATTACGTACATATTTGGTACTCACAAAAAATTGTACCCGAAATATAACTTATACAAGGATATATAGAGTGTCTCTGGGTTTTCAGTACAATACAGTGTGTTGAAGAGTTAAAGTTGAAAGTTGAAAATCATAATAGTACCCATAATATGTAAATGTTTTTGTTAAAATTATAAAATATAAGCGCTCATTTTTTTTTTCATTTTGATAGTTTTGTTGATTTGTATATGGCCACATTAGACAAAGGCAACATAAACACAACGCGCTGCACATAAACAAACGATCTTTCATAACCGGGTCGAAGCGAGCGCTCCGCCAATCACGTTTCGAGAATTTTATCGACGCGCATGCGGTCAGTGACGTGTAGCAACGCGCCTATATAAGCGCACGGGCCGTTGGCGTCGCGAACATTTCATTGAAAGAAACAAAATCAACAGTAACGTTGTCACAGTGACAAATTCCGTGTGTATTTCAAATAAATTACATTTCTTGTAGTAAATATGTCCGAAGCCTTCTTTGACGAGTACGATTACTACAACTTTGAACACGACAAACACATCTTCTCCGGACACAGTGGCAAGCAGCGCACGAAGAGAGAGGTAAGCGAGCACACGAATCACTTCGACCCGTCCGGCCATTCTAGAAAGATCGTTACCAAGTTGGCCAACACAGAAAAGAATAAGAAAGCCGGCAAAAAACATTAGATGGATACTTTGTGAAACTGACGACCATGGCGAGTAAACGGATCGCGGAAATGCCGAATGAAAGGAGACTGTTATGGAGGATACCAGAAGAGAGCGCGGGTCGTGGCTCGTCGCAGAGATCACTGGAACATCCGAGGCGATTCCTGTTGACCCAGGGTTTCTACTTCGCTCAACACAACGTCAGGCTACGCTGGCGGGCGAGGCAACGCCAAAAGTAAATAGGACACCGGCGTCATCCCGACCGGTAAATCTATTTTGGATATAACACCGTTCCATCGACTGATCTCAATTCTCACTGAGCTTGTTATAAAGCTCAAAATCTCGCTGTGTTACTAATTAACTAGATGCTTACTTTATTACGTTTTAATTTTGTATCGCGAGCGGTACACGAAGGACTGTAATAGTAATTATAAGTTAATAAAAATAATATTAAACATACTTTGTTGTTTTCTTTACATCGGCGTTCTTTGCTAGGCGGAAAATAAAGTCCTCTAGCGAGGTCGTTGGCTTGTTTGTTATTGAGATATAGCGGGCGCATACGACTACGCATTATTGTTCGTGTTTATATACAAAAAGAACCTTGGCGCGCGGCTATCTGCTCGCCCGCGACTCACTGACCTTGCTTCCTCACTTTTTATGTTATTATTATTGCTTAGCTTGATATAAACAATATTTTAAAGCCAAAAAGTGAACAAATGAGTACTAAATTATTATAAATTTATATTCAAAAAGGAATTATTACTTCATGAGGTATGTATTACGTAAATGAAAAACACGGTGACCCGACATGCATAATCGAAAATTTTAAGATACCTATTTGCATATAGGTTGATTTCAATTTACTTATGTTGATTCACAACTAAAGTTACATTATAAAAGTCATATGACTACTACCCATGATTTAACACATTTTCTAAAAATAATGTTAACAGACGTCGATAACTTTGTTTACCGAGTAAGGAGTATAAAGAATTCAAATGATAACTTTTTGTCAGTGTAATTATTTGAGCCCATTAGATATATGACAGCTCTTACGGTCGAGGTTCAATCCCAACTATCCAATTTCTAGCTTGTGTCCGGTAAATGACGGCGGGCTCATTGTCCTCTGTCCCTGTCCCACAAGCTATGTGCTGAAAAAGTATGGGTTCTTAAGAAATCCCACAAGAGTTCTTTCGTCATTTTGTTAATACTAAAAATTAATGCTCGAGTTGAAATGAAGCAGGAGCCAGTGGACTTAAGGACAGATAAAGTCTATAACAACATGATAAGTTTTCGGCGCATTTATATCTCAAAAGTCTGATTCCGTATTTTTTCCCAACTGAACTGACAGGAGGGTATTGTTTTTCTCGGATACCTATGTATTACCATTCCATAGTAACTTTCATAAGTCTAAACTACCGAACTTCGGTCAAACCCAGGATGAAAAAGATCTTGTTGCGATTTTTATGTTGTAGAAAATGCTAATATATGTAGTTTACAGTATATGTAGTTTGCGTAAATAATTTACATGTTAATTATTCTAATATCCTAAAATACAGTATTGTATGTATGATATACTAGCAACTCGCCCCAGCTCTACAGTAAATAGACCGATAAAATATAGTGGATTGTAGATTAGGTTACTGGCTATTAGGAAATCTTTCTATTGGTATAACAAATAAATCTCTTTAATAGTTTTTGAGTTAAACCGGACCAAATTAAATATTTTATCATTATAATATAGATAAAATATTGAATTTGGTCCAATTTATATATCATATTTGTATAGATTTAGATGTAAGATGTTTAAACGTCATCCTTAAGGTTAGAATGAAAGCTTATTACCTTATTAGTATTTTTTTAAAAACCCTGGAATGTGTCAATACATTTTATCTGTAGGAAGAAGGAAGTTATGCATCATAACATTGTGGTGCAGGAAGTTTGGCGATAAGAATTTTAAATACATAAAAATCGCCGTAAATGGAATTCAAAATAAAAAAAATACAATATGCAACTTTATTGCTAGGCTGCACATTTGTTATTTATAGTATCGATTAAATATATTTTAATAATATATCAACACGATAC
>DWLR01001557.1:0-17813 GCA_018246295.1 Papilio alexanor hazarajatica
GATACTCCATACTTAGAAGTATTGAGTGAAACCTAGTATCAAAACCTGTTCCAGTATATACGTCCCACCTCTACTAGATGCTCCTAGATTCTAGTCGTGCGAAATTACAATTTACTCAAAAGATGTAAAATTTCAAATATGTACTTGTGTCTATTATACTACATGTGCAATTTGTAATAAGAAAACCCGTAAACGTAACGGGAAGCTCTTTCGCGAGTTCGCCTTAGAATGAAGATCTGTGTACGTTAATTTTTTTCCTTAATAAATTTTCAAAACTTATTGTCAACAAACGTAAATAAATGATACGTATTAAAGGTACTTCTTCTTCTTCTTTTAATTAGTATTGGGCTCCATCGTTTGTTAAAGTTACTTAAAATTAAGACATTAAAAAACAAATGTGGCGAAAATTGATAGGTACGCTGTTTTATGAATGGCTGTGATAACCATTGTGAACCATCAATTAAATTTTACTAAATAATCATAGCGCATTAAAGGGAAATGTTGTAGTGTGTATTTTTTAGTTTTTGTAATAATTAAAAATAGTACAAAGGTGTTCCAATAAATTTGTAACGATGTAAAGATTTCTACAAGTTTTAGACACATGTGCATACCTACATGTTACGAGAATACTAATTGTTTTTTTTTTTTGAGAATATGGGATATTTGTGTTCATATTATGTAATATAATATTATATAATTTCAGTAATCATTTATGGTTTTAGATTAATAAAACCATTTTATTAATCTAAAAATGATTGGGAAAGAAAGGTTACTGAGATAACCCTTTAAAAAATTAAGATATAAATTTGTTTGTGGGAATCACTTCAAACTTAATGATTTTAATCAGCTTATGACAAGGTTAAAATAAAGTGCAGTTGCATCTGTTGGATTACAGTTGCCACCTTTGTCAGATGACCTATTAAAGAGATCAAGAAAACAAATTGTACTTCATGGTGTCATTAATAAAAGTTATGTAAATTATTATACACATTGTCTTACAGAAAATTCACTTGCTGAGAAAGAACATGAATATTGTATACCCTCCTCTAATGTTCCATCATTACCAGACAAGTCTTGGTTAGTATGTACATTTATGTACATTATATATAAATGTGAATAAAGACTATGACCACCATGTTGAAGGTCATGCTTTCTTTAAAAATTGACAAACTACTTACTATTTTATCTCTGTTTACAGCACTATAGTTAAATATATGACTAATCAAAACAATTCATAACACACTGAGATAGGAACAAATAAATTTTATTGATTATTTTTATATTGCTGATGAATAAATTACTATTTATTGTAAATTAATTAAACTTTCAGGAATAACTTATATTCAATTAGACCATGATTAATGCCATAAAAAAGTAGAAGAGGAAGAACAATTTACAGGTAAGATATTAAAACATGCCATTTTGAAAATGTACCAACCTTTATGTAAAACTATAAGGTAGATTTGGGGAAACTCTACAAATAGATCAATGGAGCAGCACTGCCTATTAATTATTAGCCCATAAAATATTTATATCATGTAATTTATAAAAGTAGCTACAGTAATATGTTATAAATTTATATCTGGTCACGCTGGTGCCCTCTAAGATGAAGGAAATTAACCTAAAAGGAAATGTCATGTACTTTTCAGGGTTAACCTCAGTTGAGTTGGGTCACAATTATTCAAAAAAGGACAAGAGCACAATTCAAGAATGGAAGAACAAAATGAAGGTGAGATGGTTTGTTTTATTAAAATATGTTGTCTGCACTGTCTGACAATGTTGACATTTGCTCATACATTTTGTCTGTTTGATTTGAGTAATGGTGCAATGTGGTAAAATCAAATTCAAAACATTAAACTAAACACATAAAAATGATTTGCTAAAAGTAGGAATTGACTTAAAAAATATATTTTTTAATATTACTAGTTTTATTTCCACATATGTATAAAATAAATACATTGCTTGTTAAATGAATAACTTTGAAACTCATTTATTTGTCTACATTACTAAACAAACATGGTGGAATGATGAGTTTCCAATGTAATGCCGCTGATATACTGCCACGCACTTGATGGTGCTGTGTTTTATCTGCTAGTGATATGTCTTATCTGGTACCGACTATTGCTACCATAGCCCTGCAGATGCAGATTCCTTCACTGTGTTATTCGAATTTCAATTTTGAGCCAGATACTGAACTTAAATAGTTCCTCAGTGTCCATTAAATATTTCTGAATGTAGCAATTAAAGTACTATTGTAATGGACAAATCTCGGGAAGACGTTTTAAATAGTAGAATGGTAGTCTAGGCCACCCACCGCTTAACTTTACGAATATATTACTGAGTAAATAATAGGACGAGAACAGGCCTGTTGATTTCTATGAAATTAGTTTACGAAATGTTATTCACTCGGATGGTGGGTCACTTAAACTTATTTGACTTCTTTATTTTCCAGATAAATTTTTGTACGATAAATTATAATGAAAACCGATTTCTATATGGAAACTTCACAATCTAACTTTATGCCAATAGACAATCATCAATAAAATATGTGGGTATCATCAATAAGATGATAAGTAATGATTAGATGAAAGCCAAAAGTCAGAAAGTCAAAAATTAAATTGCTTATAGTGTAAACTTAAATGAATTTATACCCATACTTCTAAATTAAACTTTGCAGTCATAGTTATGGTAAAATTTCAGCCTAAATGTAACAAAAAGAAGTTAATTTTAAACTACATTAGGTTATTCTCTTACAGATGTTTGGATGCAACTCTTCGATGCCCTATTAAGTTCGCCACATAAATATTAAATGAAAAAATCTGCCTGCTCAAGCATCACTGGCTGCGTCTCGCTGCGATATCTGTGCGGTGCCAAAGCGTGGACAAACCAGAAATCTAAAAAAGCATCTCTGTGTTGCAGGAAACGCAAGAAACTATTTTAATGGTCATAGCATAGATTATATATCTATATATACATATAGATCGAGTGTTTCATACCAGTTTGACATCTAATCCAGTGTGACCAAATTTTAAACGAACATTCTGCCAGCTACTATTCTTAATTCTGCTAAATTATGCTATTAATTTTGCAATAATTGCCAAAATTCTGTTCATGATTAAAATATCTTAATTAAAAAAATAATTACTAGCAAATAGTAACATTTAATTTTCTGTGAAGTCCATGTTTTTGTATAGAACTGTCGAAGTTTGATCTTCTTTTGATCATATATATGATGGCATGAAATTTACGCATCCACCCTGTTCTTTAAATATCCTATTTGACATGTGGAATTGGAGCAACATGCTCATTAAATTTATTCCGCAAATCAATTTTTATATTGTTCATTCGAGAAAATAGGCACGCACATTTTGTATTGGACATAGACAAAATCATCATGGCCTTTACGAATTCGACCAAGATACGATTTGTTCCATTTTATCGTGATTTTTGAAACGTGAAATGTAAGAATGTTAATTTTGGAAAAAGGAAATCTACTCCACACACAATTCCCGAGCAAAATATAAATTTAAAGGTAAATAACGTAGTAAGTACAGGTAATAAGGTAATTCCCCTAAACAGTACTAGAGGGTTGCCAAAACTCAAAGATAAATATGGTATTATTTAAGAAAGGTAGAATTCTTTTAATATTTCTAGTGCAACTACCATAAGTAAAACGAATTATGCGAAGGTTTTATCAAATTCTGCCAAAAACTGCTTTCTTTTCAGATCTGGGACATAATCTGCTAAATCTGAAATTGTGGACCTAATTCTGCTAAAATCGCAAAATTCTGCTAAATCTGGTCGCACTGATTAATCGGAGAGTCAGTATTCGAAATGTCATTAGTGTGCTTGACGCAAGTGTGTACCAGCCCTACATTTAATTTATTAAATTACCATGAAATTTATTAAATTATGTTTTAAAAATGTCACGACTAATAATATAAATTAACTTTTTTAAAACTAAGAAATAAAAAAATAAATGAGGTATACAATTTTCCTTTTCCTCCGAAGCCCATTTTTTTCGCCTCATTTTGTGCTCTCGATTAGGTATCTATAGGTTACATATCTATGGAGAATAGTTGTAACAAAAGAGTTAACATGCAGACTTGCGATGTTATATTTAAGCAAATCTTAAATTCTGTGTTCTATTTTTACATTACATAACATTTAACATAACTTGTACACTTGCATTGTTTTGTTAGGAAATATTTGAGTTCTGCTTTATTTGAATTAGGATTACTTTTGCTTTAATACATATTGTCTTCTTTGTCATTTTTTATGCTTAAATATTTTTTTTTACATATTTTCTGATGCCAACTGAGGTAGTAGCCACTCTCATCGGACCAGATAAGTTATTTGCTCAATACATTTGTAATGTTATTCTGGTAATTTTAATTATTTTAATTATGTCAAATACATATATATAACACTATGTCGAATAAACAAATAAGTGAAACCGTGGTATTTTGTTGGCTTATTAAACAATAACTATTATTACGAAAGTGATTTGTAGCGCTCTAAAAGTATTTTAGCATTAGTAATAGAAAACTTATAATAAAAGTTGCAATTAATAAAAAAATTTCATTTTGACATCAAATTGTTTTCTTGCACTACTTTTAATTTTAGAAAATAAACCATAGACAACAGCGACCTGGCAGACTGCGTTTTCATATTGGTAGGAACATCAACTTGAACGTCATGTTGGTAGCAGTGAAAATGCCCGCCATTTTTCTCCGTTTTCGTATATATCATTAACGAAGAGTCCTGACCATGGAGGTTAGAAAGAAGGAGAACGATCGCTACGTGCTAAAGCATTAGCCCGCCTGTCCCTGAAAATCCGTCGGTAAGTAGTATCTGTGAAGTTAGCTGTTTATGAGTACAAGTAGATGAAGTTAGTTGCATAATGTACAAATTTTCTTCCCGGCATTGGTGAGAAAATAAAAGTTCTCCGTTTTTTTACTTTTGATAAAAAGAAAAACATCTTTGAATGAT
Source organism: Papilio alexanor hazarajatica (assembly GCA_018246295.1). Classification (NCBI taxonomy): domain Eukaryota; kingdom Metazoa; phylum Arthropoda; class Insecta; order Lepidoptera; family Papilionidae; genus Papilio; species Papilio alexanor. The sequence continues at coordinate 4,993 of DWLR01001557.1, forward strand.
ATTATATCCACTTATATTAAACGTTGATAGATCATTTCAAATTAGCGCACAACAGTCCGCGTTTATTGAGACATCTTAGCGATCGCAGCGTCTCACTTATTTTGTCCAAATTTCTAGGACACTTTTTTCTATAGCGATCGTTCTCCTTCTCTCTAACCTCCATGGTCCTGACTCTTATATGTTCCTTTATTTAAACTAGGTAAAGTACGTACTTAATATTTCGAGTACGAGTATTTTCAAATACTTGTTCCAAATAGTTCTAGGAACTAGTTCCTAGAAGTATTTAAGAGTATCAACTTTTTATATAGGATTATATTTTATATTAGATATATATTTTATATAGGGATCGAAAATTTACGGTCTCGCAGTGGACGTCAAAGAAAAAACGCCGACGTATTCGCATCTCGCGTTCTACACCCTACATTAACTTTCACTTCTACAATACGTACTCAAGTATTTTACTTCTAATATATAAAATACTTCTACCATACAACATACTTCAACGAAGTTAAATACTTATACAGTACAAAATACTTATGCCACAGTACATACTTCTATATACTCGATACTCGTTCTTTTTGTCCCCACATACTCGGTACTTACACGTATTGAGTGAAACCTAGCATCAAAACCTGTTCCAGTTTGGTGGACGTATACGTCCCACCTCTAGTATTTATGGTTTAGCTTGTAATGTGTTTAAATTAGGGATTTATTTTTAATAGTTAAGTGATTTATATACATTTAATATGCAAGGTATTATAATTTTGGTATTATGTTTTTTCTGCGCCTAACTGAAAACCAACTTCGACAACAATCTTTCATATGGCTTGTGAAAAACATTAAAAATAAACATAGAGGTTATTTCATCATGATACGAAATTGATTCAGCTTAACTGTTACAATATTTGTTTTCTTAATCATGTCTAAGTCTAAACCAAACGTCGAAAACGCAATTAGAAAATTCGAAAACTTCATAGATTACGTTTTGAAAGAACACCTTCGACAGTATGATGAAGAATTACAAAAAGTGAACTTAGAAATTTCAGATTTAATTCAAGAAAAACACTCGTTAAAAGTGATTACAGATGAAAAAATTCATCCAGGTGGTTTCAAAACTAAATTAAACATTGGATGCAACTTTTTCATGGAGGCCTCAGTTTCTGATACATCTAAATTACTCATGCACATTGGTTTAAATCATTACATGGAATTTTCAGTCAAAGAAGCGAATACTTATATAGATGCAAGAGTAAAGGTATATGAAGCCAAAGCCGAAGAACTAAGAAATAAAATTTATATGACCAAAGCACATATAAAATTTGTGTTATTTGGGATTGGTCAGTTACAGGAAGTAAATATGTTGTATGGTTAAAGTTAATAATGCTAGTAATCTTTTAATTTAAAAACCTTTTGAGTTAAGTTAGGAAATAGATTTACAATATAGTCCAAATAATCATTGTTAAAATAGAGCATGAAATTTGTTCAAGAAATACAATTAAGTAAGTAGTTTCAATAATTTATTGTCAAAAATATTTAGACATGCTGATATACAGACATAATGCTGGAGCCTAGTCATGGAGCCAAGCATTTATATGCAAATAATATACTTCGGTGGTTATTGTTTCAGTTTAGTTGTAATAATAACCAGATGGTTATTATTACAACTGTGTTGTTTAGTTGGGTAGATACCCAACTAAACATCTACCCAGTAGGGTAGATGTTTAGAATTTATTTACTTACAAAATGTGTTATTTATTGTCAATTGATATCCAATGTTATCCAGTACTGCTATTCCAGGCTCGCTGTACTCTCATGGCATTAATCGACTTATCATATTTGTACCATTTCTGTTTCACAACATACTTTTTTTTTTGTAAATTAGAATAACAACAATAATAATATTGTAAATATTTGTAAACATATTTATATGAAGGGTCATGCCTTCTTAATCAACCTTTGTACTCTTCATCCAGTAAATATTAGTGACTATGACTAGATCGTATGTCCATCTCGAAGGAGACCTAGCTTTATGATATCAACATGTATCAGACTGCCATTTCAGATCCCTTTGACCCATTGGCCGTCTATTTTATGAGCAGTGGACATACTACTTAACTTACTTCTTCATACGAAAGAAGCAGCGGGTTGCTTAATATTAATTGATCATTGACACCCAAGAACATCACCAATACCAGAGAATTGAGAATGGGTTGTTGGCCTTTAGTGAAGAAGTACGCTCTATGTGCCATTTAATAAGAACTACTGAATTATTTTCTTAAAATAATTCTGTAAAAATTGTAAAAAACCTTGTAAAATATACTGTAGTAGCATTTCTTAGAAATTTGTAAAAAAAACAGTTTTAAGTGAAGCTTCTTAGGTAATGATTTAATAATAATCAAGAGTGGAAATTCAGAGAGACATCTGCAGATAGTCATTGTTGCATGAGAGAAAAGGAAGATGTTAACATCTTACTGAGATAAACCTGAATGACCTGGCCAGAAAGATGACCTTAGTAAGTCTATACTAAGAATAAAGAGAAAATGTTTGACTGCTTATTTATTCCCAATTAACTCAAAAACAACTGATCCAATAAAAAAAAGTTAAAAGCTCTCATAACCTAACCTAGGCTAATTACTTTTTTCTTTGTATATATATCCCCCGAGCAAATTCTAGTGGGTTCATAGTATTAAATAAACACAATAATTTTTTATTGACAAATGCATATTGATATACAATAGTAATCATTGAATTGGTTAAGTCTATAGCACTGAGTTATTATGTAAATAATAACTGAATGCTTTATAGTAAAGCAATTAGAAAGTTCTTCTCCTTACAGGAAATGCAACTAGGTATGTGCCCTATGGTAGAAACTAGAAGTTATTACTGCGCTATGTCACTTTATGATAAATTCAAAATTATTTAATTGTATTAAACGATCTGTCAATAAATTAGTAAAACAACTGTTTTGTTCAGATTTTATACTGAAGAAGATTCAATAAGGAGACTAAAAAAGCAAAGTTAAATTGTATTATAATGTACATCAAAATACTTTTTGTTTTCTTACTACTAAATGTGAAATGTGCATTATATATGAATGACTTACACATCTGAATAAATATTTAAACCTATTAATTGTACATATTTTTCTTTTGTTTCTTCTTCTATCTTACCAAATATGTCTGAAAACTATCAAATTATAACTGTAGGCCTTATCTCGTAGATATTGGAGTAACTTGTAGCTTTGGATTATGTATATCTCGACTTTTTACAATTATTGTTTTCTTACTTCAATATTGTAGTGTATGTGTAGACGAGCGCGACCATACTTTTCTTTCCTTATTCATCCGGTTCCACTGTCCTATAATTCTGTTCGAAATCTGGTAAAGCATCCATGATATAACTTTCATGATTGTGGTTTATGTCGAAGGGTGGCGGTGGTTATGTACCTAAACATTAGGCGAACCGGCTCTTTGTCATGATTATTAAATTTTTTAATTTATCAGGAAAAAAAAAATAATTTATTGATTTATTAGGAATATAAAGAAAAATAACAACTTTTTTTGTGACTGACCAACAGTGACAGTAAAAAATACTTTTGTACAAAATTTGTAATCTATTATGTACACCTAAACAGGTCGGTACATTTTATATTTACAAAATCAGTCGTTAAAAGTAATACACGTTGCTGCTATAAATAAAAACAGAAAAGTTGTAATTACGTCTGTATCAGGAATTAATGAATCAAAATAATTAATTGTTTTGTAAAATCAATGAGAGAGCCGAAAAAGAAGTCAATTTGGACGTTATTGTTCATAGGAGTCTTGTAGCAATTACATGCTCTTATGAGTGGAGAGTTGAAGCCGAGGATTGTTCGGGTAAAATGTATGAAATGAATGTAGAAAAATTTTGAATTAGCTTTGCGAGGTATTCTTTTAGATACTAAAATTGTGACTAACTTAACAACTAAATTCCATTTAAATGTTTTAGCATGTAATAAGATTAATTTTCAAAGATATTAACCGATATTAAACTGTTTGTGACAACTAAATCAGAAGCCTAGAGAGGCTGTCGTGTGTCATATCATCCTTTTTTTTAAAGAGCGATGACCGCCGCCCATGAACATCCGCAACACCAGAGGAACCACAGATGCGTTGCGGGCCTTTTAGGAAGGAGTACTCTCTTTTCTTGGAGGACCCTAAGTCGTATAGGTTTGGAAATACCGCCGACGACAGATCATTCCACAACGTGGTTATACGAGGCAGAAATTTCGCGAAAACCGAGCCGTATTAGAATGCCTACGTAACTCAGCGGCAGGAATTGTTCCAAACAATTCTTCGGAACACTCCCCATGGTAGAGGCGGTAAAAAACGCAAACAGAGCTGACGTCCCTTCGCAAGCTTTTTGGAGGCCAGCTTAGCCTTGCCTTCCAGATGACCACGGAATTGGACGTCACTCGATATGTCAACGCCGAGAATACTGATACTTGCTGAGGCAACCAAAGGAGTTTCGAAGTTAAGGTTAACGAAAGGTTGTTTTTTAGCTGTAAACGCGCAAACTTGTGTCTATTTGGGGTTGAATTCGACAAGATTTTGTCGACCCCATTCCGAGACACGACCGATTAGAGTCAAGACATGTTTAGTTGTCTAGATCAAGACAACAAGTTTAGCGGTCTTTAGAGCCAAATTAAAGGGTTCAAACTTAGGTATTCTCAAACGACTTCGGTACTTTTGACAAACCAACATGGGTCACCTACATTAAGTTACATTTAAAAACGCTTTTATGCATATGAGCAAATAAAACACCATAGATTCTTATTTTTTATACAATTCATTAAATATCTTCTATGTTTCAAGCAATTCTCCGATGAACTCGCAAACACTAATCGCGATGGTAATTTTATTCAAGTCTTTTGCTAATAATCGGGCAATCGCGTTCCCTTTTGCCGCGTCTTGCGACCAATATTCAAATTGCCCCTAATCATTCCCTTAGTTAAGGCTTAGAACAGCACCTTTCAAGCTGATTGATGTGCTTAAATGAATTCTTGAGAACACTTCAGCGTGCATAATTGACGCGTAGGCTATTCAGTCTATTTATCAAATTTCTTGTTATCTGCTTAGATGGTGATCGAGTGCTAATGGGTAATCCACGAGGACACTCACAAAGGTAAGGAGCGTCAATTAATCAAGTACCTTTGAAGTAGGCTTTCGTAATTGCTATCTTTCACAATCGATTATAATCAGTGATTTGGTGGTTCTAACGCACTGAACTTTTTTTTCATCTTGTGGATTAGTATAGAGGTGCCCAGTGGCAGGTTATTATTAAAAACAAACAAAAACTTATGTGTTAACACGTGGATTTGTGATTTTAAAAAATGACTATTCAAATCCTAAGTTGTATCACCTTCGGAATATTCTACCGTATTACGTACAGACGTCCCTTGCGGCGGCTTGGCTGGATTAGGCTATTTCATTGCGGTTCGTTTAACGAGGGTTGTTGGCGTAGACTTTACATTTATTTATTCATCCACAATATAACACCATTACAGAACAGTACCAATTCAATGCTACATGTACCTTATAATATATTATTTACAAAAGTATATATAATAAAAAATAATATTAATAGTAACACAACATACAGCTAAACACTCAAATTCAGTCTTTCACACATTTTTATGTAGCCTCTGTGATGTGAACTTCGATTGGTCACAATTAAATATGTCCATTTCTCTAGATGTATTGAGACGACGACGCATTTTTCATTAGGTTAGTCCTAGCGGTGGGTTCGAGAAACAGAGGCAGACGACATACATTATACACATTTATGGTTCCGATGCAGTATATCTTAAAAGATAAGTAGTTATTTAGCAGCTATAATCATGAAATATCATTTTTGTCCCCTTTATGTTTACCTTTACATTGCCATCTGTCGGGACATTATGAAGATTACTGAAGACGAGACCTCCTTTTCATATAAATGCGAGTAGCTGCCATGAGATGTCGCTTTTATTATTTAATAGAATTCGTGACCTATTTTATACTTATGTAATAGAAGGAACTAAGAAAGTATTTTATAGGGTATTTGAGCCTAAGACACTATGCGTTGTCGGATCCACAGGGGAGGAAATTTTAATGTGAACGAATTGTAATACAATTATTTTTTGTGACGGATCACCCTAGGGGCGCCAAAAGTACTTCGCCGCCTCGAAGTTAACATGTTGACATTCATCGCTGTGACTTGTGGGCGCTTTTGATTTGAAATTTTGATATACTAATACGTAAACTGAACGCAATGCACCTATTTAGTGCGATACTGTAATGATGAATATTTCCAAGCACTAAAAGTTGATTAACTTTTACATTTTCAAATGATATACGTACATAACACTCACCCCTAACCCAGAGGGGTAGACAGAGATTATGGATTTCCATTTTTAAATGAGGAATCAAAAAATAGGTATTTACTTGGTTAAGTTCTCGCTCGTTTGTCACCATCTTGTATAAAAAAAACTTTCTAACCTAAAACTTAAAATTTGTGAACAAGCAAACGTCTCTATAATAGGTGGTCTGGCCATTACAATAATTTTTAAATGTTGAAATGAAATGTTTGTAATTTTGTTATTATTTTAAGGAAAGTTATATAACTAACTCAAATAGCGACGTGAAATTATATAATACAGAAAGCTTATTGCTATAAAGTAATGTAATAAAAAATAATTTCCGTTAAGTATTTTATAATTAATAAATGAACCTCATAAGGTTCAGTGTAAAATGTGAGGGAAGATCTTTTTATTCCAATTACGGTGTTGGGTTGGAATGATGTACCTATATTGTATATTTGTATACATTGAAATTGACGAAATATTGTCAGTGCTGCCACTTGCCACTTCTCAACACTACAGAATATTCAATTGTATATAAAGAGGATGCGAAGTAAACGTAAAATAAAACACCATATCAAATAAAAGCTTAGCTTTATTACTCGTTATATCCACGAAGAAACATCCCTCACTGTCATGCTATCAACAACTCTCCGTGCTGACCTTGCTAGTTTACAGATACACCTTATGTTTCACCGTAGTCCAGTGTTCGATCCAAAAATTTTGATTTGATAACAGATTTTAGAACCGCCAATTGTATGCCGATGTTTGAACGCATCTCTTAAACATCCATCGATCAAACGGCATTTACTTTTAATTTTGTTACAATAATTTTTTATCATTCCACAATAAATCCACTTTATTTCTAATACATCGAACAGTGGTTAGATCTTAAACATTCACGGACAAAGACACACGCTCGTAAATTATAAGCATTATGACAATGTGATATTATATTAAATGTATAAGTATCGTTCTACTTACAAGAACAGTAATAATTAATGCGTTAAGTTAGGTTAGTTTTCGTGACATTAGGTATCATTTGTCTGAGGCCCACAGATTACAATAGTGACCCGCTAGCAGCCATTCTTAGACAAATACCGAGGAATCGTTTACATTATTTTTCCCACTTTTCACCTTAAAATTGCCTTTAAATTTATCTTTTTACATCCAGAACCATATAAACATCTTTTAGTCATTTATAATATTTTTTTTATCTATATAACCGGTCGACCGCAGCACCGCCCCGCGCCAGAACCGGTAAACTTTATTTACAAATGGTTAATGCTCCTAAACGTTTAATATCCAAATACTATTCTTAAAATTAAATACAAAAAACGCATGACATCCTAAAATTACCTAATGCTCATTCTCGTCATCGCTATAATTTATGAAATTTTGATCTTTACACCAACTTTTAGAAATATTCAATACAAAAATACTCTTTTGAATAAAATTTTTACAAGACTCATTTATATCGTCAGTGCTGAGACGGGGCGGAGGCGCGGCCTCCTCGAAAGAAAAGCTTTGAGCCTCGTAACCTTAACATCATGAAATTTGTACTAAATATATCGAAACAAGCGGACGCGGGCCCTAATTACTTAGCCGAAATGCGAGGATATCGAAAGGAACGCCTAAATACTAAATTTTTATTCAATTTCAATCATCGACTCGCTTCCCGTGTGCGAGACCCCTGGTCGGATTCGTCCACGGCCTTGGACAGGAGAAAGAGTCGCATATAAAATGTAATTTTGAATTTTAAATTTTGCTTAATAATTTTATCACCGGCGACCGCGTCCGCTCGCTGTAATTTACAAATATATTATACGAACTGGCAACACAGCGGACTGCGATTTGCCCAAAACTAAAACAACGAAATAACACATCTTAACGTACAAACACACAAGAATACAAAATGAACGCGTATCGCTGTTACGAGTGAAGACCACAAGGATATTGAAAATATTCTTTTATCCGCTACTGGTTAGTTTGGAATACAAAATGGCCGCCCGCGGCGGCTCCGGCACTTAACATTAGTGACAAGCGTCGGCAGTATTCGTTACGACTCTCTAATAGTAAATCCGTGCTCACTTTCGATATTCCATTTATCAAATATCATTAACGAACGGTACTTATCTTGTAACTAACTAATTTTTCAGCATTTCACTTATTTCAAATTTCCTCATATATAGAAAAGTCGATACAGCTATATTGGTACATCTAAATTGTTTTCTAAATTCCAAAACAAAATACTACATACAATAGAGTCTATTACAATTTCGAAAAATTTAGGAACCATAATACCCGAACGTGAAACCAAATATATTCTACATATATCGATTCTTTTTTTCTTGTTTATAATTTTGAAAAATAATTAGATATTTTAGTATATTGACGATTCAAACATTTCTTAGACGGATTCGAAATATACTAACAAAAGGGAAACGTCAGCAAATACAATCTCATCGAACAGAAATAAACTATCGCCTACTTATACGATGCCAAACGATAAGAAATCACTTCGCCGAAAGGACATCCTTCATAAATCTACAATAATACATATCATATAGTTACAAATGCGACCTCCTTATAGCCAACACCGAATTTTGTACTTTTACAGCGGGTTAGCCCACCGTTCACCGTGGACTAAATATTTCGATGTTTCTAACTTGAGTCTTTTACATTAATTTAGAAAAATTGTCAACCGATATCTTATAAACGATCGGACGATCCAATAACCTATAAGTTTGCTGGTTCTTTGTTATATCCATTGTGGTCTTTGGCGGCTGCACAGTGAATCACTCAAGAATACAAATCTGGACAAAAATATAAAAAGTATTTATTGCAAGTGAAAACAAACAAATGTCAGTAACCTTGTCTGCGTTATTTTTGTTGTTAGAAAATAAAATAAAAACAAATCGAACGGCTCCGAGTATCTGCAAATAACGGCATGTCGGTTGAACTCTGTTGATGGGAAATCAATACTTTTCTATTGTAATATGTGTTGTGTAGCCTGCTTTAACATTAATATTAGTGATTGAAGAAATCTATGGAGAGATCGGAATAACGAATACATTACTTACTATACAAGGTTTAGTACACGCGGCGCGTTTCGGAGGTGGGGATCTACTATAGATTGTGTATGTCGAGTCTATTCTACATTATCTATTGTTCGGGTTATTGCATACTCAATTCCGTTTACAATCAATTCATGGAAACATTCAAGGCAAGGAACGTTTTTCATCCCCACCTCCGAAACGCTGCTGCGGTACGAACTAAACGTAACACGGGTAACAAAACAATCGCTAACGTAACATGACAAAACGATGCTCGTTCACGAACAAGCCCTGCGGCGACTGCGCATACGTACCGTCGAGACGCAATCTGTGGAAAATGAACCCGGGCTATTGTCGCGTGGGAGGTGGATGTGTGGGTGACACCGATAGGTGTCCGGAAATGGGGAATTTTTAACTGAAAACCGGTTTCAGAAAAGGGTACAGAGGCTGCGGTTTAATCCTATGTGTCGATGTCTCGAGGGCTTCCATACATCTCGATCTTAAGACTAACCTGAACGCAATTCTAAGCACACCAGTCGACGCCTGGTCCATCCTAAACTGAGGTACTCTTATATTACCGTAATAGTTCAAATGGTTACAAATTAAACGATAACAAAGTGTAATTACCAAATTAAAAATGCTTATACTCGCTTAGCTAAGGCCGGCCGCCCGCCCAGCGCGGGGATCACTCTGAACTGAGGATGGTACAACTTTTACAATAGCGCAAAACAAGTAGTCGAAAACCGTTTTCTTTAATTATTGTGCCTTAATTGAATAACGTTAGCACTAAGATAGTTTACACTGTTAACTCTTCTGTAATAAAATTATGTGGTATTATATTTACACATGGCTATACATCTCTGTACACTATCCTATCTTACCGTTATAGTCTATCGTGAGAAGCGAAAATTATTGATTAACTCGTCCTGTAGAAATGAGGATGTGAACTGAAGGTTTGTTGCCGCTTTGCTGGGAGGCCGGCCGGCGTCTACATGTAATAACAAATACACCGAGATATGTGAGCGACGTGATCTCGCGTTTTCCTCCTTACCATCCTCCACCACTCCTCTCCCTCTCTACTGTCTCAAAACTGGAAACAAACTCCGGCCAACGGCAAGATCTCGTCTACCACGCTACATATATCTACGAATGAAACTAATTATTCTTCTATAGTATAATAGTAAGTGTATGTGTGTATACTAGAGATGATCGATGTCGGAAATTAACCGATGTTAATAGATCGATTTTTTTCGCATAAAACATCGATGTTGCTAAAATCGGTGTTCAATGAAATAGTAAAAATTGTAGGATTATTCACATGGTGGTTAAGTCATTCCATTGCGATATTCGATTGACGACAGGTAGAATGATGCTAATCGTCATATCTATGTTAGAATATCGATTTTTTTGCTATCAACATCGATGAGCATCGATCATTCCTAATGTTGGCTGTTCGATACGGCGAACGGTAACGCGTGGGCGTCACATGCGCGGTTGTCAAGCGGCGTGCTTCGGGGAGGACTTTTCTATTGAGGGCCCTATGTAAATTTTAATTTTCATGTAAAAAATCAACATATTCGAAGGCACTTCTGATCGGACGAGGTGGCCCCGTGTTTCATGAGTTTGTTCGTTGCCAAAAGTCTTGTAGTATGTAGTGTGTACGGTATACTGTTGTTCTGGTTTATTGATGTGTTGCCTTCAACTATTGCACATGAATGTTGTTTGTATGTGTGTGTGGGGGGGGGGCCGCTTGACGTCAGCGTGCGAAGCGATAGTCCCGGCCGATGTTGCCAGTATGAAAAATTCCGGACAAAGAAACTTTTTGTTTAAAATTTATGAAAGTATTTTTAGTTATATAGTATAGTTATATAGTATGCTATAGTAAAATGTTATTGTAAAATCAGAATTAATATAGTAATAGAAGTGTTCTGTTTCTTAAAGACGGTGACGATCGCTTTACACTAGCGCCGTCAAGATGTCTGTTTAAAGTCTACACCCACGCGTCACTTTGCAATACAGTATTTTATCTAACAAATAAACTTAACCCTATGTCCGGAGCGAGCTGGCCCGCCGGCGTCCGGACCACATGAAATCTTTTTTGCCGAACTCTGCCGAAACTTTGTAAATATAAACAAGGATGTTTACAATAATCTCAAATAAAGATGTTTACAGCTTTTGGAATTTTGATATCTGGTTAAAAGTTTTATTTCTATTGAAAAATCCTGCACGAACTTATAACCGGCTATCAGTATAAAAATAATGTTTAAAATCTTTGTTTGTGGATCGAAAAATAACCCTGCTCTATTGTACTAACGGCTATGGTTAATGTTAATTATTCCTAAAATAATTATGACGAGGTTAAGGTTGACAATTTTACGGCCACACGAGGCGTGCCAACGAACATAAAATATTAAAAGGAAACCGAAAAAAAACATACGATCGAAAGGACAAGGATATATAGGTGATAAAATCAAATAAAAACAACAAAACATTTAAAACTTAAGCAATTAATATATTACTCGATTTTTGTTTTCCTTAAAGAATAAATCAATAAATGATTTTAAGATATACAACTATAAAAACCATTTTAAGATAATACTTAATAATATAATAATAATTATATATAGCGAAATATATTATGTGCAGAAATAAAATTCTAGGTGACTTAAAATTTTCTCTTACTCATTATAACCTAATGAATTTCCTAGTGGAGCGCCGCACGACCTCAACGTACAAACTTTAATAATTTAATTTAATATTTTCTTTATCGATAATTTTGAATCTGAAGGCCTAAATGCGAGTGTCGTATAAATTTTGTTGTGCTAAACCATATCTTCCAATCGTTTTTTCTTGATTTAATTTTTAAACTTCCAAAAATTTCGTTGGTCGATAGCGTTCGCGCCGAGGCGAGGCCGCTCACTCGAGCTGTTCGAGAAAGTTAGGCGACTTGAAGTACTCGGGCACGGGGTCGTCGAGGCGCGAAATCACCTTGTAGATGGACTTCTTCCAGCTCTGCTCCGTGTCCTTGCCGCCCTGGATCGCGCGGAAGAATTCCCGTAACGTCTGCTCCACTACGTATCTAAAGTTAGGGGGTACCTATAACACACAAATATTGTTTTTATTAATTATTTGTGTATTTTACACAAAGCTAGATTTCAGTATTTCTCAGAAAATATTTCTACAATTAGATTTCATTATTAATAAACATTTGATAAGGGGTTCTTTTAGTTAAAAGGCTTTTTTTAACTTTTGCGCTATCAAAAACGTTTGGAAATCGATTCTCTAAACTACGGTGGAATGCAGAAGTAAAAGCTGTAATTGGTATTAAGTATTGAATAAGTTAACTAACATTGCTCACCTCAATGTGGTTGTTTCTGTTGTAGTGG
>DWLR01001558.1:0-17810 GCA_018246295.1 Papilio alexanor hazarajatica
TTATTTTTTATTTATTTAGGTTAGGTAATACTCAATTTAAAAAGAACAGAATATATAAGTTACTTACTTTTTCTTTCTTCGTAATCCCTACCAGTATTATAAATACGAAAGTAGCTCTGTCTGTCTGTCTGTTACGCTTTTACGTCTAAAATCATAAAACCGATTTTGAGGAAATTTGGTAAAACGATAGATTTGACCTTAGTGGTCGCTTTTCGCACATTCCACGCGAACGAAGTCGCGGGCAACAGCTAGTTAATAAAAAAAGGAATACACCCATTGTTAATTTTGGTTAAAACAGAGTTGAAAAATTGTTGTAAAATTTCAAATTTCCTACGTTATAAATAAACGAACATTTCGTCGACACTCGACACGACCGAATTCGAATTCGGTATCGTGCTTATTTAATGATTGTTCTGGTGGTACAAACATCATTTATAAATTATCATATTAAGAAAAATTGTTAAATGTTGATTTTGTTAAGTCGTTATGGTTTTAGACTTTACAAAGTATGGAGTTAGACTAATGTAAATTTATAGGTCTACCCAAAAAACGACTCGCATACTCGTTGCTCGTTGAGAGTTACCTGCTGTCTTAGGTGACGTGAAAATATCAAGCAGTCTTTGTTTGTGGTTATCGTGTCACGTTTTATCTAGCGCTGCAGGCATGTGCCTATATTGCTTTAGGGATAATCCGCCTCTAACCGCGTTTTATCTAGCGCTGCAGGCATGTGCCTATATTGCTTTAGGGATAATCCGCCTCTAACCGCGTTTTATCTAGCGCTGCAGGCATGTGCCTATATTGCTTTAGGTATAATCCGCCTCTAACCGCGCCTACGGAAGAGTAGTTTACGTCGCCTACTCATCAAGCAATTACTGCCAACGAATTAAGGCTATTCAACGTTTATAGAATAGAAATAAATTCATCATTTCTTCAAATAAATGTATTGGTTACGATTTTATTATAGTATTATTAAAACAAGCGAGAGATTTTTTTAAGTATTCAATTAAATTGATTGTGTATGCATAAAATAATACAAGAGAGAAAAATTGATTATTATTGAAGGCCAAAAATTACGTGTACACGATTGTAATTTGTGAGTAATAATCAAACGATTTGCAGGATTATTACTTCAATAAATTAAAATATTAATAACTGGTACAATATGATGTAAAAAATAAATCTTATTAACTTAGTTACCATTTTGGTCATGGTTACTGAATTGGGCAGTATATTCCAATTGCATTTACTAAACATGTATGCTTAGTGATATGCTATAAATAAATTATAGATGATTGAATGTTCATGATTTTTTTTTACGATAGTATGACCGCTGATCACTTTTTACTTTACGTTCTTACTGACATTTGCGAAGTTATTAGCCGTATGGAGTGGAGTGATTTTTGGCGATGTATTATTACGCTATTTTTGGACAAACTTACTAGACCTGAGATAATTGTGATAGACGTCGGGGACAGTTTATTGGAATAGACGGAAAAATCTGCACTAGACTGCAAACAATTCACGCCTTGCATGCTTCTATACGAACGTGTTAGACTTCTCTGCCTGTGTACTAAAATGGAAAAAATTATCAGTCGTATCGCAACATTTCACATTTATCTCCAAATAATATTCAATGTCCCGTCAAAAGCCCCGTGTTAAATATAATATAAATTTGTGTACATTTAATTTGCACCATGTTTAATTCTAAACCCGCGAAATCATGTCATGGTGGAAGTTAACGACGTGAATTGCTACATTTGCGACTGACCGTAGTTTAAAGTGTCACTTATTGCGTGAATTATGAGAAACTACATGCTGTCAGAATCAAGTATAATCATGTCAAAGCAACAAAAATTCATAACGCGGACCCGCGGCGGTTGCACAACGCCGCGTAATATAACGTAATTACACACACACACTATAATATGCGAACAATTGGCATAGTAAAAAGCTTCACAATAGTACAGTTCTGCAAATAGATTGGGTTATGAAATGTGTTATCTATAAAAGCGTTTTGTTCCTCGCTTAAGCACACAATTGATAAAAGTGTAGGCGACGATCGGAGACAATAATAAGCAATTGTGCTTGGATGCTTTAAAATCAAGAAATTAAAATAAAATTAAAATCAAGAAATTAATTAATAATATTTTTACTATAAAGTATTGACAGCATTGGATTTTCCGTTAAAAATTTTTAGGGAAAAAGACTTTTCTTCTGGAGATTTATTTCAGTTCAACAGTCTCATAGAATAAAAATAACATACATATGTACATGAGAAAACAGTTACAAGTATTTTAATTCCCAACCGCATTCTATTTGAAAACAATAAAATCCTGAGTATATAAGCATGCGTTTACAATCACTTCACCACGAGAGTATACGATGGAAATTTGAATATGAAGGAATTTCTTGTACATTTAAACATTGCTATATAAACAATTAAAATTATGATATCTATATAGAGGTAATTGACGAACATATTTATAATATAAAGATCCATATAAAGATTTGAACCCATTGGTCGGCGCTAAAATGTGCATGGCGCAATATACATATAATTAAAGAGTCAAAAGCAATTACAGCATCCTAAATGTACTGGCGTCGCACCGCCAAGTCGCAGAAATTAAGTACAACCGTGTATGCAACACGAAATAATAACTGATAAGGAACTCACCGAACCTTGAATTTGCAATACAGATTAGGAAGCCTAAGCATAGATTTTATATGATAAATAAAGAAAGAAAAAAAGAAATATAGAACAAATAAATAAAACATTTAAGAATGTCAGTGGTCTACTTCTGTTTTGCTTCCCTAATATATTTCTTCCCGACGCTGAAATCAAAATAAAAGAAAAATAAAAATAAATAATATAATTAGTATAATAAGCAACCAAGATAAAAGAGAAGAATTTATTAAATATTGTAAAGCGTCAGCTCTCATGGCCATAAAAAGAAATAGTGATAAGACGAGCGGGAACCAACTGTGATAGTAGATATTAATTACAATTAGACATAAGAAAATTGTAAAGACGAATAAGATTCAATACAGAAATAAAAGATAATCCCGCACCCCAAGTCCCTGACCCGCAATATGTTTGGGGGAATGAGAGTAAAAAAAAAAATATTTCTTCCTTACTATAAAACCCATCTATATGGGTAGATTTAATTAAGACTGTACAATAAACTAACAATTTCACGGAGTAATCTATTAAAGTCTTGTAACATATAAAATATAAATGATTTATTTTCTTGTGATAGATTTAAAAGTGTTCTGCGTTTAATAAAACCAACTGTTTTGAAATATATACAGCTTACTAAACCTTAGAGCTAATTGATTAAAGCTATGAAATGATTAGAAATTATTAGATTGAAAGATAGTTAAAGCATACTTATAATATTCTTTAATTCAGAATAATATGTAACAAAGGCACAATTTATTAGGTTAACAATTAATTACACTGTAAGAATGTAATGTTTAATTAATTTAATTAAGTGAACAAAGCAATATGTTTTTAATTACATTTTTAGAAGATTGAAATACTATTTTGTTTTGTTCTATGCAAATACGTCCTTACGTGTTCGTTTCTGGAAATATGTACCAGAACAAAACCGTGAACAATGTAAGAGAAAACACGTAACGTTCTACAGATTCTTTTGTTGTAATAGTTTCGGACGAATGCCAACAAACTGACATTGGCTCTCACGCATTATTCGTGACTTAGGACTCGTTCACAGTCACTACGCCGATTTTATGTTGAAAATCAAATATGAGGATTTACTCCTAGTAATGAATTAGAAGGCATAGATATCAATCGTTAATTGGTTTTTTACACATCATATAATTGAACTATGTAAGCGGAAACAGTGGCAGAGTCTACAACAACAACATTTGTTGCACGAATGGTCCCCTCGACTGATGAAATACCACGAACTTACAGAAGACAGGCGTGAAGTAGAAGTATTCTGCGGTTCTGATGAGCGAGGTGACGGCGACCTATATTTAGTTCTCTTCTCTTTTCTAATAGGAACAGGATGGCAAGAGAAAGAGGATTTGACGGGGAAGGGGATGGATCCATCTCAGCCTATGATCGTCCACTGCTGGAAATAGGCCTCCCCCATTGATCGTATCATTGGGGGAAATAAGGCATAATGGCCACGCTTGGCAGACGGGTTGGCATTCGCAGAATATTCTACCGTAACTACTACGTACTATCTAACCGTACTAAGAAAAGGACGCTGCCCGTCCTCCGGTGGTTTTTACAAACAAACACAAGACATCTTCGTGCATTAAGATATTTGTCCTGGGTGGGAATCGAACCCACGACAAGGCAAGCAAGGCAAGGCAAAGGCAAGCATTTTACCATCTGCACCAACCGGTGACCACTTAGGTGACCGCTTGCTCGTTTGCCACCTTCTTTTATAAAATAAACCGGAAAATTAAGTAAAGAAAAAGCATAAAGTAAAATAAATAGAAAATTCATGTGCGGATTCGAGTCTGATAGAATTCTTTATTGGTTCACTGTTTACCGTTACTGGTTAGTTCGTTCGTTCTTTATAACGTTGATGCTCAAACTTCTTACCCTATTTTTATCCTTGCCCACTGTGAAATAGACGTATGGAAAGCGAAACTTAACGTCGTGACCACTTCCCAACACTTACTTAATTGAAAAGGTTAAAAAGAATGGTAGTAAATTATTTACACGATTTACTAATATTTTTAAAATAGAATATACGTATCTATGAGAAATATTGAATCAATGTGAATGCTTTATATAGCGTAACACAATAGTTAAGTTACGAACTCAAGGTCATTCCGCGTTCGAATCATTCCATCAGTTATCTTAATGCTTTAATAGCTGATTTTTATCTATCGTTTTGGTTTTATTGCTAACAATTGTTTGCACTGGTTATAAACATAGTTATGGACAAGTAGGTCTATCTGACGTGGGTATCGTGGTTAGGAAATTGAAAAGTGGGTTTGGTTGTAGCGGTGGGACGTTTGATACAGATAATGCAAAGCAATGCGTCGTGCGATAGCTGTTTGGCTATTGCAGTACACTTAGGTAATTTCTTAGTCCCAATCTACATAGTAAGTATATGCAAATACTGGGAGAATGGTTTATTGTTAGGTTTCTGAATTATCACGCAAAACAATAATAATGTAAATAAAGTTCTAACAAAGTATTTGCATCAAAGTGAAATTACATTTCAATGGAACCAGTAGGTATATATGACAGTATTTATTCAGAAAATAACCTAAGCTTACAAGTAGGAACGTGGTATATAACGAATGTGTCACGTTCTACAAAGTATTCTTTCTTGTAATTTTAAGTTTGCTAGTTTTAAGTTTTTACCTTAATCTGAGAATTGCTTCAAATTATTTCAAAAAAACTTTGGTGACGATAACAATAATTCCTTATTAATATTATAAATGTGAATGTAAGTTTGTTTGCTTGTTACGCTTTGAAACTTTGTATACATATTCTCTAAGGTATTGGGAAGGATATGGGATACTTTTTATTACAAAAATAATTGTAGTAAAAATTCTATACGCACGCTTGATTTGGGGAGTAAGCTGGTGAATGTGCGTCGAGAGTCTACCACTGTTAATGCTTATAACAGAATGGGCAATCAACTATTATAGTTTTTTTTAATGTATTAATAAAACCGTAAATAAGTAATACGATAAATGTCAAGTAATTAGTTTTCGTAGCATAGTTGTCTACTAGCTAATACCCGCGACGTTGTTTTAGTAATAAATACAAAGTATTTTTAAAGTTTAATCTATCACCACATCAAAAATAATGTCTAATAGACCATTCATAGTAGACACTGAAATTAAAATGAAAGAGAAAATTAGTGAAGAAAACCTGAAATATTTAATAAGTAGTAAAGAAAAAAGAGATGTATTTGTTGATTATTGTAGGTCCTTGGCCAACAAAGTAATAGCTAGGAATAAAATTGACAAACGGCGATTTATACTGGTATATTAGACTAGATAATGTGATATTAGACGAAGTTTTATTGTATTTTAAACCGTAATTTTAACTAGAAAATATTGTAAAAAAGTAGGTATAAGAAACTGTAAATTTTTAAAGGAAGTTCTAATAAAGAAATAAAGAAAATTAAAAATAACCCGCACCCAACGTCCCTGATCTACCATGTTAGGGGAACGAGAGAGGGGCATGGCGCCGCCAAAAAAAAACAGACCATTCATAGAGCGATTTCATCATTCATACCGTAATTCATATTAACTATAAAATCATTAATATTATGTAGTATGCATGCAGCAATTTTTTGCTAATGTCATTGGCAGAAAGTCGATTCAAGTGTGTAGGTAATGATAACATATTGCATTTCGTAACAAAGCCTTTATTGCCACTTCGCACGAAATTGAGGCAATTTGTAAAGGACAACTTTGCCTACGAGTCGGGTAGGTTTGTTTGCCTTCACTGGACGATCGTTATGGATAATGATTGACTTTAAATTGGCCTCATGATGAAATCAACTCTGTACAAATCATGTGTAAATTAGGATTGAGCGTACGCGCAGTTTTGATTTGTATGACAAAACAAAGAGCTGTTATAATTATGTATTTCTAGGTTGCAACAATGTCGTGATATTGTTGCGAAGTATTTTGAATACTACGTAATTATTTTACCAAAAGATAGAGGAGTGTCGGAGCAGCACGCAATTACGCGTAACCGTTAAATCATACTCACAATTTAGTTGCGAATTTGTTAAAAAAATTCAAGGGTGAACACTTAATTTAATTATATAAATTTTTTTGATAAATAACAGCAAAGCTAATATGTCTGTAAATGTATTTTTATTGCATGTAGTTTTAATCAACCCTGACAAGACAAGACAAGACAATTTATATTTATGTAATTCGACTCATTTTAATTTCGTCAAAATTTTAATGAAATTATTGAATCATTTTGTTTTAATATTGAGTTAAATCCACTTTTTAAGCTTAAATCAAACCTTGAATTCAATTTTTCAAGACTTCTTGGTCTTAACGTACGATAAAAGTGAATTTAAATTAAAAGTTATATGGTTAAAAGCAAGTAATTGTTTTAAGTTAGAATCTTCTATACAGTTTATTTTGAAGTAATAGTTGTGAGTTCATCATTGTGCTGTTGATACTTCATGTAACTTCGATGTAACACTGATGACTAAACTATACACTGTTACTATATCTTAATATGATAATTGGATACCGAAAACAGCAATGAATTTAAAGATCAATTGTTTAAACACATTAAAAAAACATGTTCATAGAAGACTGTGTTATGTCAGTTTTTGTAGTCAAACAATAAAAACTTTATAGTAAATAAATAAAAGGCTCTTTGGGACATGAGTTCTGGTTCGAGTTTTTCGAACTCCTCGAATGAAAGTAAATAAATATACTGATCAGCAATTGAATTTATTTACAAATGAGTATTAAGACAATCGTTATAATCATACACATAAATATCACACATCAATCATACATCGAGCATAAGTTATACATTTAGCTAGTTTAATGATGGAGGAGACCATGATGACCAAGAGCGAGGGGGGCGGCGGCGTAGTGTGCGAGAGGGGCGGCGTGGACCACGGGCGCGGCGTGGACCAGAGGAGCGGCGTGGACCACGGGCGCGGCGTGGACTACGGGCGCGGGATGGTGGCCAGCGGTCTTGTGGACGACTGCGTTGAAACTGTAAGAAAGTTCAATTCTCAATATCGGCTGTACTTATTGATGTACTTATTAATATTTGAAACATGAGGTCGTGGGTTCGAATCCGCCATTAGACTGTTGTCGTGACGTGCACGAAAAAACTATAAAAAGCAACAATAATTTGCCTAGGCAAATTATTGTGCTTTAACTGTTTGAGACTGGACGTTCTTAGTTCTTATAGCTTATTTCTTAGTTCTTATAGCTTCTTATACTTAGTTACTTATAGCTTTAGATAACTTTTAAGGAAGAGACAGTTTACCCGTTGTGGTCGTCAGCGGTGTAGTCTACTTTGCGCACGGAGCCATCGGGCTCGACCAGCGAGTAAGAACCGTGCACAGCACCGCCGTCGCGGCTCTCGTGCTGCGACTTGTGGTCACCGGTGTGCGGGTCGGCCACGGAGTACGAGTAGTCGTAACGGGGGTGAGACTGGAAGCAATACCGTAATGTTATTATGAGAAGATTTAAGTTTGTACACTTAACACTCTTCGGCAAATATTGGTTTCTAATTATTTGAAGAGTAAAAAAAAAATTGGCAATAAAGACTTGCTTTACTAAATAATTCAATGTAAACAGAAACAGCAATGCATTTTAGATAATTTTTGTTGTGCAATGAATATACTCTATATTAATCCGAAGACTTGCGAACACAAAGTGGTTTTCTTTCTTTTTTTCTTCAAAGTATGATCATGATTTTTTCATAGGTGCTGCAAGTTTATTACTATTTAGGTGACTGGAGTGTGTTTATCTATTTTAACGCAAAAGAACTTACGTATTCATGACCATGAGCGAGGGCAAGAGGAGCTGCGTGTACAACGGGAGCGGCGTGGGCGACGATGGGCGCAGCGTGGACAACGGGAGCAGCATGGGCGACGATTGGTGCGGCGTGGACCAAGGGAGCGGAGTAGTGCGCGGCCGCGTAGTGCACCGGTGCGTCGTGACGCACTATGCTCTGCGAGGACACCGCGGAGTGGTGAAGCGGCAGCAGACCCGCACTGGCAGCGGCCAACATGGCGCTCAGGACGACCACCTGGTAAAAGAATAGTTATAAATGTATCATAGATGTTATAACAGACTTGACGTTTAGGATTGTAATTTATGAGGATAAGGAAAGGTACGAAGGAAAGGTATAGTCAGTTTTATAGGTCTGAAATGTGATAGGAAGCGAGCTTTTCACGTTTAACGGGAACTAAAATCAAAATAACACGATCTATTAAACGAATACGGTAATTTAAACGTCGTCGAGCTTACTTACGGCAAAGGGTTTAAGCTATCTACTCTGTGGTCTACTCTTCGAGTTTTGGGTTCGATTAAATGCCATTTCTAGGCAAAACAAATGACATATAAGCTAGCCTATGACTATTAGTCAGTAGGCGTAGTTTTCAAATAGTACATAAAATGGGTTATTTTTTGATAAATTTAAATATTTTTTTTACTTACTTTGGAGAACATTTTGCGGGTGTTAATCAGTGCAAGTGAATGATACCATTATAGCAACGTGGTGTGACTTTTATATGAAAAGCAAAACGGAGCTGTGGTCCTGTTGGTAGTGGGGAGCGGTCACTCAGTTCCGTAACTTTGACACCGCGAGGTCGCTCACGGCTCGCGTGCGGCGCGTAATCATAATTCATTAATCTCCTAGCCATCGGCGCCTTCGCCCCAAACCTAGCTACCGGTCATACATGATAAATTAATGTTGCTCAAATCATTTGCGATAGTCGATGTATGTGAGTTTTACTTGGTAAGTTGTGGTAGGAATAAAATAAAAAAAAGTTTTTGTTTAAATAACTGTTTAAAAAATATGTATGTTGGTGAAAATTATCTTATATGGCAATAATCCGGAATCGAGAAATATAATATATTTGCTATAATACTGACAATTTTTACATAAACTTTTGATATTTAGCTAGTGGTTTACCACTGTATTGGATATAAACCCATAGCATTCTTTTTTTTAATCTTCATTTAAAATGATTTTCACTCATGTAACCTTAAAATTTAATGTCAGTGGTATTGGCATAAAAATCATGAATATTTGTACTTTGAATTTTCTAAGCCAAGCACTTTCAAAATTATTAACGTTAATAATATTATATATTACTGTGTAATACATCACTGAAAATAAAATTACACTATTATAGGAAATTACAGAACATTCTAACGCAGTTCTACAAACAGGCGCTGATTCATCGTTCAGTGGTTGAAGATGATGGAAATATCAATGGATGCGTTCATCCAGCGACTCGCAACTGTTCTCGCCTGGACATCGATCCTTCTGGAAGGAGCCCACCTCCCTCCTTCCAAATGTATCGATGACAGATAAACCACGGATAGATTCCCGAAGATATGTTCTTGGTTATGTTATCTATAGGTTGAAGATTGTTTCATCAATAAAGGTAAACATTTGCGAAATATAAGTTTTAATCGTTTACGTAAAACGTGGCAGTTACACAAGTTTCTTACTTTTTAAGACAAATAAACATAGCTCATAAAATAATTTCTTATATTTAATCACATTGAAATTAAACTAATTTCACGCATTTTATACCGATTATGTTCCAGATGCTTCGATAACTTTACAGCACTCATGGTCACGGTTTCAGAATTTTGAAAACAATATCTTAATTTTAGTAATAAGTATTAAGAAGATTTAAATCTGCACTGTGCATATAAGATGGAGTACTTCTTCCACCAAAGTCGACGATGACTATATCATATGTTAAAATTGTTCAAAATGGGCGCTTTCCAAAAGTGAATATATAAAATAAAATAGGAACATTGTAGCTCCTTAATTCCCGTTATTGCTTCAGTTAAACATTTAAATTATGATTGAGGATAAGAGTTGAGACAAATTGCAGTGGTAAGTTTGGTTTTTTTTTAACATTAACACAATAGCAACTTGCCCCAGCTTCGCTTAGGTGGAAACACAGAAAAAAAATGAGCTTACTATTGGTGAGAGATTTTTAAAGAGAAATCGGTTCAGCAGTTTTTGAGTAAGTAAATAAATCATGAATATTCGTATATTCATGATTTATTTACTTTTATGTCAATAGCTTTGACGTTAAATTGTAAGGTTACATGGGAGAAAATCATTTAAAAGGATCATTCATACATTGTAAATTGTCCACACATTATATTTAAAAAAATAATAATAACCAACGCTATGGGTTTATATCCAATAGACTGATAAACTCCTAGCTGAATTGTCAATAGTTTATGTACAAATTGTTTTTCTCCATAGACGATAATTTTCACCAACATTCGTATTCGTCCAGAATAAACAATCAAATCTTTTCCCTTTTTATGTATTACTATTAGTGTAGATTTAGCAGCAGTAGAATCTGTTGTACGAAAGTCTCGCCGATCAGAAAAGTATCCCGATTTTATAGAATAACGGAGTGACATTGATTTTTCACCGTTTCATCTGATGAGTGAGGTACCGGAGGGTTGAACCCCTTGATGTCCCATTTTCGTTTTTTCTCCTTATCTACTTCCCTCTTTTTCGTATCGAAAGGGACGCGTCCCAGTCACAAAATTAACAGATACATTTCGTTGCGATTTATAAATCTTTTGACTGCGGTTCCTCATTTAAAATAAGCTGTGAGCAGCTTTCTTATTTACTTTTTTGAAATATGCAATATATCCGTAAATTATTTTATCATCACCTTAATAAAAAGTTTACAGCGATTACATTGTTTGTCTGAACAGTGTCTAAAAACCTGAATGCTAACTTTGAAAGGCTTGTTATATATTCGTAGTGCTAATAAATCATCTCTCGAAGCAAAATCACGGTAACACAATATTATTTCTTTAATACTTCTTTTTTGTATCACTTCAGTGGTGTATGTATATTTGTTTCCCTACAATTTGCTCTATGTATCAAGAGTCAGATGCTCTATAAACAAAAAAACATTTCCCAATAACTTATTTAAATACAATATTTATTGGACAGGGCTCATTTTAACTGCAATAATATATTCATAAAATTAAAAAACACTATTTGTTAACCGGTGAATGTAAGTTAATAATCAAAAGCTTGACCTTCAGTGCAATTTAAATGGACAATTAGTTCAAGATAAATTTGACAATTTATTGATATGTGGTCGCCTACATTACCGACTTCATAATATAATAACATTATTACAAATACTGTTGCGAAACAGCTGTATCAAGTGCACTATGAGCTTAACCGCATGGTGGTCGACAGTACCGGCCCATGTCTAGTGCGGATTTGATTTCTTAACCTCTACGTAATGCGATAACAAGGAACAGATATCAGAAATTGTGCAATATTACCTAGTAACAACGTTTTTAACTATTGTCTATATATTACCGAATAGAATTGCTAAGGTATAACACGAATGAAGGCCACGTAGATAACGATGCAATGTAGCTAGGCTTTCACTAGGTGAACCGATGATCTGCTTAAATTTGCAGTAGTCCTTTAGATGAGGAATATAAGGGACCGATCTTATGGTGATCTCTCAGTGATGAAGATGGGAAAGGGAGAGACTTATGTCTCGCAGTTAACATCCTGCTATTGAAGATGGGGATGATGTAGAGTTCTAATTAAATACTCAATAGCAGCGAAAGTTTCTGTTTCTCAAATTAAGAAAAAAGTTAAATAGTAAGATTAATATCGAATAAATTCACGTAAAACTTTATAGCGATTACTATCTATGAATTTAAGTCCGGTATATCCTACTATACCATTTAAATAAATAGAACCTGTATGCGTATATCATAAGGAAATAATGTAATACTAGAAAAAGATGTGTTTGTGCACATTGTAAGATATTGTCCCATAGTCTCTTTCGATCGGTTTTCTTTGCATGATGAGAAGTAATTTGTATAACGACTGCACTGCGCTCATTCCGATGTAATGGTTCGCTTATTAGGTGACATAGAGGGCAAAAACTTGATTTGAGTTTTGAACTTTAGCAGAGAAGCGTTAGCAACAATATATATATAAAATATTTTTAACTGCCTTCCCATGGAAGGGTTTCAACAATAATTAAATCATGTTTCCTTAAATTAACGTAATCAAGCGTAGTTATTTATTATTCGTGACTTAACAATAATATTTACAAGCATTAGTATTGTTTGGCATTCTCAAAGATTTTAACGTGACCGCATGTCCCACGATTGTATTAATTGGTTTGAACTGTGTTCGATAATTTCAATAGAACTTGAAAAAAAAAATAGTTCAAAGTATATCATAATAATTTAATGTCTTATTTGTATGGTAACTTGTACAAAATGAAATAGCAATTTCTTTAGAAATAAGTTATGAATGGAGTGTGGCTACAGGTATAAGTTAGATCTGTGTATCGGTTAATACTAAGGGATGAAGGGGAACAAGATGTATACCTGTAGACGAAAAGTAAATAAGACGTGGAAGAGTTAAAGAAGTGGAAGAAGTGAGATAAGTATGTCATGATTGTGAGGGAAAGAACGAAGTATATTTCTGATATATTTAATTTTTATAGTTATTTATATAGCAGTTTTATAATCGGAAAAGAAATAAATGAATCATAAATCACCTACTGCTTAGTGTCCATGACATTATGTTCGCTATTAATTCTAATCAATGGGCATTGTTGTGCAGAATTGTTAATCTTATTAATACGTGGTCGTGAACTATGAGAAATTTTTCAATAGTATGGATTCTATATTAATGCCATATAATTAATAGCAACAAAATATTCTTTTGTTGTTCAGTTTAATTAATGCAATCCGTAGCTTCATCATTTCGAAAGTTAATAACGTCCCATATGGTAGAGGATGATAAACTATGAGATGTCAATAACCCAGTAGATTGCGTACTCTAAATTGAAAATTGATGAGACCTACACAGTATTAATTTAGTTTTTCCTTTTTAATATGCAGTGATACTTTTAATGGACAAGAGATGAGGTGTAGTTATCTTTAAATGTTAAATTTGTTGTCAAATATCATATCAAGCCAGACAACAAATTGAAGGGTATTTTTAAGACGGATCGGAAATAATAGGATGGATCAAAGTGTATTTTTTTTTTAATTTTAATGAGTTCGACACGTTTCGTTACCGAAAGATGAAAGATAAAAAGCAGAAAGTAAGAGAAAGAGCCCTTACTTATATGTAAAAAATATGGAACTGTTGTGTTGTTTTTCTTTTAATATTATTTCCCTTTCTTTGTGTCTCTAAAAAGTTATTGTTATTTTTATGCAGTTAAAAAAAATTAAAATGAGAAAAATGCACACAGTATTCAACAACTCGATCACTTATTTACAATCTGACTATGTTATTCGCAGGATATTTCTTTTACCCCGATTATATTAAAATCCTCGTATTTTAAAATAAAACAAGAAGTGGCAAAATTCGCAATTAGGTAAGATAAGTAGTGAAACTGTACTGAGCATTATTTAAATCGCTTATGACATCGCAACTGCAGTCGGCTAAACAAGTTTTCTATTAAACAAGGGCAGCAGCAAGTAAACGGGCGTCGACGAAAGTTGTGCCCACGTTCTTTCTCAATATGCGAGAATATTTAAAGATTTGTTCCACCTATTCATATAGTTCAGTATTAAGTATTTGCATTTAGTCTTTATAGTGGCTATAAGAGAATATTTGATAATTTTTAGACCAATCACACATAATTAACACCCTTTTTTAGCTTTATTAGCTTCGCCTGTAACTATCTATAATATTATATATATGTAACGCAAATTAGGATCTCAAATTTCACCTACTTTAAGACATCATATTGATTTAAAATTTTGCACACTTATGAAGTACCCATGACGATACTATAATTTCAACAAATTTGTGACATTATCCTCGCCGGGATCATAATAATAGTAAATTAGTCGAACTAAGGAATATAAAATAAATAATAGTTTATAAAATAAAAAAATACGCTTTAATGGGAAATCTAATGCAGAAAATATTTTCTAAATAAATCAAAATAATGAAGAGTGGGTAATTAATAAATGAAATAATTCTAATGTAAAAATGCGTGGGGTGCTTGATGTCAATTGATGGAAAAGTTTTATTGACAGATACTGATAAAAGTAGAGAGTCATTTTAAAATATCTTAAAAACCAACCAACGCTTTTTACCTTAAAATGATTTCATTTATTAGTCACTCTATCGTTATTTTTAATTTGTTAGAAATTGTTTTCTACTTCTTACTTTGATTTCCTATAAAAGCTTATTTTTTTTTTTAAATTCTAAAACTACAATTTTTTTTTTCATTTTTATAAAGTCTGTCTTGAAAATCGAAAGATCTGCCCGTAATAATACAGTATAGCTCAGAAGTTTAGAAAACAATTTGTATAGCACCGTAACTCTGAATGTGGGTTTAAGAAAACTAAAGCTAGTTGAATAAAATATCATAAGTTCCAGACCATGGCCTAACCCAGAAATTCTCATACTTTTTTTCCCGTAGACCACTTTGAAAATTTCGAAATATTATCTGCCCACATTGATAGGTAAATCTAAGCCACCATTTCTGTTCTTTACTTTCGTTCATGGACCTCCTACTTACAACTTTTTCACATCCATGCGGTCCTGGACCACTTTGGTAATCACAAACCTCACTTATGCAAAACGTTGAAATGCAAATATATCTGGCATTCTAAGCAAGTGGTATTTGTCCGAGTATGACGGTCAATCATAAAAGACAATAATACAAAAATAAGTGTACTAACTTACAAATACTTTATTAAGAGTTTAATTTAATTTTAATGTTGCCATTGATAACAGAATAAAAATTAATTTAATTTAAACTAAACGCTGATTGTTATCTTTGTGTATCTGTTCTCAACAAAATCAACGCTGTACGTAATGTGACTGTTGTTACAATGTCGTTATAAATTACCATGTTTGCATTGCTTTCGTCATTTTAATGTATATTTGTATAACAAACTTTCGTAACGCGTGGAACTGGTGTAGGTGTGCGCCTTAATTAAAATACCTCGTATTCGTTTTTGTCACTATGTTTCAGACTTACGTTGCTTATATTTGTATATATATCATAATTTTTACTAATATACATGTGTAAGTTGTTGTTTGTCACAGTCCCAATTGATGTTATTTGTAACTTAGTGTTATTCATTCTTCTCTTCAAGCCACTCTTCAAATAAGCGGCAAAGTCTAAAACTTTTTCGTTCCGTGAATGAAGATCCTCGCCTTCACCAAATAAGATTTGGTTAACTAAACCTGAGTCTATAAATCTTTCTCATCTCAATTTGATGTTAGTGTGTTTGTATTATAATTGAAAACGATTTAAGAAAATAAGATAATTCCTGTGTCATAAGCATATTAAGAAAAGAGCATAAAACAAACCAAGGAAGAATATAAACAAAATCTTTAAATACAACACTAAAAATAATAGATATTTGATTTACAACACAATTAGATCAAAAATAAAACGGTCTGCGCATTCAAAATTTCAAATAAATTTTTAATTAGTGTGGTTTAATCATAATTATAAAAATCATAATTCTGTATAACCCATAATAAATAATTTCACAATACTCTACACTGTATGCATAAACCATATTGTTTTAATTTGCCACGAAATGTATTACATTTTTTGTTATTGTTTTTTCTATGCTATATTGTAAATCCCTCAAAAAGTTTTGTATAAATTAATTTACATTTACTTTTATATGAAGTTAAAATTATTTGAGGCGTTTGTTAGGAATTGCCACTGTAGTTGTGTTATGTTAAGAAGGAACTTTATCAAAATAATAGGCAGTTATAAATTTGTACTTAGATTGGTTTATTGGCTAACATTTTAAAAATAAACATTCATATGAATAACATCAATGAAAGCGATACGAAATGAAAAACTTTGGGTCGCAATTAACGATGATTGGACGATTGATGGTGTTCCTAATGACGGTGATGTTGAGAGAAATACACGTGGTGTCTGGGACCGGAGTTTTGGACGACTGCGTTGAATCTGAAAAGAAACGTCACGTGTGTTAGTCACGACGCTTATGATATGAACTCGTTTGAAACTCGTTTGATACGGCACCTGTCCACCGACACATGAATGCGAGCGTACGAGAAAGGTCGACAGAGTTCATTACTCATATGGACCGGAACGCGATTCGTACAACCGGTTAGACGACCATATGATCTTTTACGACTATCGATATAACTTACGATTTAGTTTCCGGTGAGAAAAACTGATTAATAACGCAGTGTTAGATTTAGTAAAGCAATTATACTGGGTTAGTTTTGCGTAATACGTCAAAGTTATTGTGATAGTATAGAAACTTGACGACTGGCCCCAGGGCCAATCGTTTAAAGTTTCCAAATAAAAACCAAACCCAAACCCTTAGGATCATAGGTCCAGACCTATGGTCCTAAGGGAGTCAGAGATATAAATAATTTGAATTATCCGTTTGCACTTATACTACCAAACCTTGTACAAACTAACGTATGAATAGGTTAGCGTGTTAATGCAACAAGTGCTTTTTTGTACATACTACTCGTGTGCAATAACAGAAGACATTAATCTCAAACGTCACTACGACATGTTTATTGTATAAAGTTTACAAAGTTGCTATTCTTAATATCTCGCTAGCGAGGTTCCGACATGGGTGCATCGGGGATGCGTGGTGCAAGCGGGGGCGTCGCACTTCGCGGGGTCTTGTTATTGTAGATACAGATGTATTTAAATAGATGCGTTATAACTTCAGTACATATGCTATTATGAAAATATATTGATTTCACAATACTTACCCATTACGATCGTCAGCGGAATAGTGAACCTTCCTGAAGGTACCATCGGGTTGCAAGAGCGAGTATTCTCCCTTCACAACATCACCTTCACGGGTCTCGTGCTGGGCTTTGTGATCGCCGGTGTTAGGGTCTTCCACGGAGTACGAGTACTGGTATTGGGGGTGAGACTGCAAATTGTAAAATTGCATTAACATGACAGTTACTATTTAATTATTTATTTATTTACACTTTGTTGTTTTCACAAAGGGTGGACTTAATGCCAAAAGGCATTCTCTCACAGTCGACCCCGGGTGTGATGAGAAATTGAGTGCAGGCATGTAGTGGCAACAAAGAGAAAATAAATCAAATATAC
>DWLR01001559.1:0-17806 GCA_018246295.1 Papilio alexanor hazarajatica
AATATACTATGGCAGGGCTGAGATGTTAATTTACATTAGGTTATAGTGGTAGGATTACAACATAGTTTAGGTGCTGTTTTTTTCCTTAGACATGGTTTTGTTCACTGCTAATATTAAATCGTATCAGTTAACAGACACCTTCTAATAGACATATGTGGCCTCCGTCATGAATTATCACAATAATAGGTGCCCTGCCGCCCATATTCCGCTCAAGTCCTCTTGCTATGGCTAATGTTGTCTTATCACATAACACTCACTACTGAGAATCAAACTGAAAACTACTGCCTCGTGGTTGAATAATCCTATACAACCTGCGCCATTTAGTTTATTCAAGTTAAAAAAAAACAACCATTGCATGACCGAAATTTAATGTCAAAATATATAAAGTTGATCTGATTTCGCATATATTTACAATAATTAATATTTCGATTGATTTTGAAAGATATAATGAATTAAACATATTACTTATATTACTTTTTAGTGAAGAGTTAGTAAACATTCTATGGCACGTAGGCGATTTCCAAAACTCTATTATATTTTAACAATAAAGGTTACCATAGTATGTAACATCAAAATAGATATTTGCTGTAAATTGGCAGAAAGGGAACTTTATACTACAGAGAAAATTGAACATTAACATCAAAGAATAGTTTCGATGATGACAGCGAAATAACATATATATACCTCGATTTTATAAAGACAACTTAGCAATGTTTCTGAGAAACAATATCGCAAAATTTGATTTTGTGTTCATTTTAAAAGTATAACAGTTTTAACTTATAATTATTATTATCGATTATGTAAATATTCTATCGAGATTTAAAAAAAACGAAAAACAATTGCATTTATAGAAAACAATAGTTCTAATTAATTGAACTTAACACATATTGTACTTATACTGTACGATATTAAGACGAAACCATTAACTTATTATCGATTACTAGTCACAAAATGACAACCCTGTTTTGACAGATGTAATTATGGATGTGAAACAACAGATTGAAAATCAATTTAATCGAATATCACGGGAAATCGATTGTATACTTTATAACTGTTGGATATATTTAAGTTCTTAATGTTACGTCCTGTGGAAATTTTTTATCGTAAATAGTACTTAGTTGTCAAAACAGCTTGATATATCGTGACAGATACAACAAAATATTGCAAAACAAATGATTTGAAAATAAAGGCATCGGCAACAAGAAGGAAAATAAATATGTTTATTCGAGTGTGTAGGAAAAGGTACATTAAATTATTAAACAACTTTGGAAATACAGATTCGGCTGAATCTTAATTAGTATTTGTGGCTCTTAACGTTGAGCGAACTTCAAGGTCAACGTGAGGTGAAATAAAAAAAACTATTACATATTATGTCTTATTTTCTAACAAGGATACAATATCTGATATCTACGACAAAACGTCATTGTATATTTGACGTGATCGATATATATTTTAATATGCTATAATATAAAATAATAATTAGTACCGAAACCTGTCATAAACATATTCCATATAGCAAAGAAATAGCTAAACTTTCGTAGTTTACTAGCTAAGTTAACAATTATTGTAGATGACAATGCTGTAGGTTTCTTTACAATTGCAACATATTTATATGATCTACGCTTATAAATTAAAACCACTCTTATAGTAAAAAATTAAGTTAAAATATATTGTTTATCTTTCATCATGCTAAGAGTCACATCGTTGGTATGTAAGACTCCACCAAAAACTGCGATATACTTATATAAAAATATTCTAATATACAATAACGTTTTTTTTCTTCAATTAGTAGTTTTAACATATTTTATATTGTTCTCACAAAGTATTACATAAGGCGTAGGTAGGTATCTCGGATAGAATTTGCGTGGAATTCTTTAGACTTTTATTGTTTCTACCCTCTTCGACCCGGCTCGAGTGATTTCTATTGGAAAAATGTTTCGATTTAGCATATATGTCTAACCTTCTATCGGAATGTTTGTGCGAAGATGTGAATATTGTCATCTAGTAGGGGATTTAATAATTATCAAATCCCCCTACTAGATGACAATATTTATGCCAATATTTTGCCTGTTCATGTTTAGATTTTCGATATATTCCATGCTTCGATAACAGTTCCACAGTGGTCGGTAGAAATCACTCCTCATTCGTAAGGAAGCGTACTACCCTAATTTGACATCATCGAAGGCCATCAGCAGGTCGCTGGTGCCCTGCATCATTTCCGAATCTGCCCAGAAGTCGGTAGACGTCAGCGACATGTTGGTGTCCAGAAGCATGTCGTTCGGCTGCAGCGGGAATCCGGGGCTGGGTTGCATCTTGTTGTTCAGATACGGGTCATATCCATGTAGCATGCTGACTGGCGACACGAGCCTACTGTTCGGGCTATAACCCTGGGTAAATTTGCCCACAGGTGATAGCGATTGTGGCGTGGAATAGGGACTCATGAGGAGACTCTGTGCCGGGCTCATCGCTGGGCTGGTATAATTGGATGTATTCGGGCTGGGAGGCAGGGAGTACACCGGGGAGTTCACATTGAGCGTTAGGGGAGACATGCGGTTATCGATACGTGTATTCGGTATCGGAGTGTTTGAACGCATCATCTGATTATTCGGAGACTGTACGATATTAATAACGGGAATGGGGATGTTGTTGCTATTAACAGATATTGAACCTAACGGAGGCAGTCTCTGTGCGTTCATCACTATCTGCTGATAATTTGGGCACATTTTCGGCACGTTCTGCTGTGATCGTTGCATTTGTTGTGGTATATCCTGTAACACATAAAAATGTAATGTTAATAAAGGAGAAATTCGATAAAGTAAACGAAACGTATGCACATTGGAAAAATACGTAAGTATATGGAAAGAGTATTAGCTTTAACCTTGACTTTAAATTTCAAATGACAATGACCTTAAGTTGTCTGTCGGCTGGCGATCAGACGTAACAAGTTAAACACAGTGAGCTAACAACATGTGCTATTTTGAATATTAGTTACGCAAAACGCAGCGCTAATTTGTATTCTTTTGTGTATTGTATGCTAAATGAATTATCTAAAGCCAGTTTTTTTAAAATAAGCGTTTTAACTAAACACTCACGCCTCCATCAGTTCGGGAAATTTACTACATTTATGGATATCCATGTATTTCATTAGATTTCACCATTTAACATTTTGGTTGTTTTATCTAAATTTTATTCGTAGTGGCTATCGTTTTTTTTTTCAAATAAACAATTTTATTATTTACATATTATAAGCTTGTATTAATTTTAATTGTAATTGAAACAAGATTGTTATTGTAATTAGTGTATTTTTGCTTAATAAAATTTATACGAATTTAGTTTTACACAAATCGAATATGCCTTTCATTTTCTTAATTATATTTTAAATCTTAAACGCACTCTAACTGTAAGCATTTCGAAAACTATTACATTTTATAGGAAATATGTCAGTAACTTATTCGTTAATTTTACTCAAATGAATTTTTGTAAGAAATAATTAATAAAATTTAATAAAAAAATGTGCAATTATTTTTTACAATCAATTTTTTATCAGATTAAGTTTCGCTTACTCTTTTCAATTATATATATAATTTAAATTCTCTTTGGCCATTATTTTCCCATAATTAATTGGTACAGTTAAGGATAACTGGCCTCACATTTATACCAGTCTAAGGCCCCTAGGGTTGCAGTTAGAGGGATTTTCCGGGTTTTTAGGGGATTAGATGCGGAAATGAGTTTGGCGATGAGCGTTTCTTTAAGTGCAACTACAATTTAAGAAAATAAAATTAAAAATTATTTTTTTCATGACATTATTAAAATTACATCTGCAGTAAAACCGTAATCAATTCATTTTTCTAAGAAAATAATCTAACATATTTTTTAAAACAAAACATGATATCTAACAATAAAAACCCCGATTAGGGATGACAAAGATAACACGCGTAAACCTTATATTATTTCACATTAGTTGTTAGATCAAAATTTAACTGTTAAAATAAATAAGAGTCAATCGTAGTTATTCTTACAACTACCTGATAACTCACGAGGAAACTAAATCGCAATCGTTTTCTAGATATTACCGGTTTATATTATAAATAGAAAATAATGCTAAAAGTTTCGTAACATTTGAGGTACATTTACCAGTTGAAATTTCTGTTAAGCAACTACCAGCAAACATAGTAGAAATAAGGAGTATTCCAATATACGGAGTATATGCCTTGCCATGCCTTTATAATATCGCAAACTTCAATTAGGCTGCGAAGTTATGGAAACAATGTTTCCTTTTGTAATATTTTCGTAGAATATGGAAGGCAAAATGTTTCAAATTATAATTCAGAGAAAAGACCGTCAATTTAAACGTAAGAACAAAAGCTACGTCTGACAATGATTGCAAACATCATTGTAGTCTTTATTTCAGAATTTAAAAAACTGCGAGCAAAGAATTAAAGAAAAGGGGATCCAATCTCGTCGTGTCCCCATCCCCAATAACTGTGCTGTTAGATAGCATTACCCGCGGCGAAGTAATTGACGCTTCCGTTACGTTGGGGCTCCATTTTAGCGCTCCCGGGGAGACACTTATCGGACGAAGATCGTGAACGAACTTATATGGGTAACGCCTCTATATAACCGGATTACATCTATGCCATGTACTACTATTTGTTAAAATATCTCCCAGCTAACTATGAAATATGTTTATATGTCAAATATGTAATTTGAAATCTTTTTGATAGCTAAATAATTAATGTTTGATGTGATTTCCTTCAAGAGAAGATGACTTAACATCAGGTGGGATTATAATCAACCACTAGTTTTTTTTATAATGTTCATACATTGTAAAATGGATGGACTTTTAACATGGAACATGTTATTTCTATCGCACACACCATTCCTTTGCATTTCGTATTTTCAGTTAGCCGAAGCAATATCGACTTAACTTTGTACCTAACACGGCTTCTCCTCTCAAATTGTCTAAAACTACTGTATACGGATCTCAGTCTAAAAACTCGAAATGCCATTTATGTTATTAAATGATTCTTTATTATCTTATTAATTTTGATATACTTTATTAGATTGATTTTTTGTATACAGTTACATAATAAAAGGTAGCTTTGTAAATCAATTCGCCTACTCTAATTGTGACTATGTGTTAATAGGAGAGTCGGTGAAATTCCTATTTTATAAATACGAATTTATAGGTACTATAACTTCAAATTTGTACTTTTAAAAATCCGTTTTAGCAAGTCAAATTGAGAATTTTGCGCAATACAATGTAGCCTTTAAAAAATCAAATTCGTACGTTTACCTATCAAATTTAGATAGAAGCGTCTGAAATTGATTTGCAAAAAGCGAAATTTATTGTGGAAAAGTTAAATTTGAAATTAAAAACCTATAGATAAGTGTACATGGAAACCGTATTTCAGTGCAGTTAGAGTCGTTATTTTTTATTTATAAATTTTAGTTCAAAACTGAACAAAATTACAAAAAAAAAAAAACATTGAAACCACTTGGCAAGCATGACTTTACAATTAAATACGTGACGACTGGACGCTATGTAGATGTTTGCATACAATTTAAAATAATGAGTGACATAAAAATTTTCCTTATTCATAGTCTGAGCGAAGTAAACATGTTTCCGAACACGTTGGATGGATTAATTTAGTCACTAATTTGCTTACATTCAATGTTACCTCATAAAGCATATAATAGGTCAATAAACTACAATGGAATGTTTTGGAGATTTGATTATTATCAAACCTTAAGCGCGTTGCTCTTTCTTACTAAAAAAGAATCATGTTTGATTTTAATGTCATTCGTTATCATCAAGACCATTTGCCAAATTTTGCAGATGTACATAGTAATAAATATAAATCTATCATCGTTTAGTTTGAATGTAATGACGTATTTTAGATTTTTGTGACAGCAATCTAAATAAAAAAAAACGAATAAAAGGTAAAGCTAATACTCGTAAAGGAAGAAAAGGATTTGGGGTGATCAGGTTAAATGAAATCAACGTGCATATGTTTCATTTCTTTATAGTTTCGCTTTTAATGTTTTATGTATAATTCTTTTCAATAAATTTTATTAGGTGTCCATATATCTTTCGAGAAAAATATTTTTTTTTTTCTAATTACACATCATCCAATAAACTTTACAAGTGATGAACAACGGTGATAAATTTATCACTACACATAAATATTTAAGTCTTTCTATACACATCTGATAAAATTTTTAAATATATAAATGGCCGAATAAATTAGTAGGTCTACATAATATTATGTCCTGATAGCAGCTACATATAAAAAAGTTAAAAAAGGTATTCGAAACATTTTTCTAAACTAGATATTTTTAATTGATCGCAATATATTCATCCCATTTGATAGTCAACAAAACTATGATATATATATATATATATAAGACAATATTTTTACATATATTTGGCAGTGAAGTATGTAAACTGCGTTAAAACTTCCCAAAGAGTGCTCTAACTTATACCACTAATAGACTCTAATATATAAAACCACGTACACATCTAATTGCAGAGTAGAATCGACTCGATTAATAAAACTAGTAATGAACATAGACAACTTTATAGAGAAATAACTCCTAACAATAAATAAACAGCGCTCGTTATCGCTAAAAGTAAAAAAAATAGCCCTACACAACTACCAACACAAGACGGAGCGTGAGGCAAAATTTCATTCGCCGGAAACGATTAAGACTAACCTAAAAAAAAAAAGATTCAACTATCCATCACATAACCACAACGATATGCGTCCGTTAAACTTAAGCACTAGAACGAAAGACGAATAATTGTTTCAACACTAGAGACATCACCGTAGCCCTCTCAGCCCTTCCAACATACGAGAATCTAATTACTTTCATCTACAGAATGTAATGTGTAAGTTACCGGAAGATTAAAGACTTTAGAAAGGATTTGATAAAAAATAAATCGTATCGAAAATAGTTCCGACTGTTTGACATTGTTAATTTTTTGATATGGGTGATGGATATCACAACATTGGAAAAGTTTTTTTCTTAATTTTAAATTTAATCCGGACCTAATTCTTGAACCACAGACCGACCTAACGAGACACCACACCGTACACTGGACGTTCATTATCACAGTTTTTCCATAAATCACTGTCGATAGATTCAAGCCTTCGCTTTGGGCCGCGGGCGACACTGCACTGTGCAGATGTAGCCAGCGTCCACATCGCAGCCGCTCACCAGGAGGTTCATGAGGACACTCGAGGACTGCGTTTTCTTCTGGGGCACTTCCACCGGGGACGGGCTGCGTTTCACACGCTTCGCTATCGGCTCATCTTCTTGCTTCAACACCCTCTTGACACCTGTGTCCCATGTTGAAACACTCCTGTTTGGAATTAGACCTGGAAATAAATGTTATTTAGAGCATTATTACATTTGCGACAAATATATGTGAAAATGAGTTATTATGAGATTATACCTTGGTCTGAATAAATATTTGTGATTAGATCCTGGGGCGGTGGTCCCGTAGGAGCAGCGGCGAGAAGGCGCTGTAATGCCGGCGCGCTCGACACTGCCTGTGTCTCGGACGGCTGGGGCCTGGCGAGACTGACGTTGTCAGGCAGTGCGCCCCACATGACGGCCGATTCCAGAACTGGCAGCTCATCGCTAGTGGGAATGAATGGGGAATTTCCATCCTCGATGTCATTATCTGATCTGCCGTTATCGAACGCATCTAGCGTCAATTCTGTTAAGAGAGAAGACTGTTCGCATGATGATTCGTTTTCCTGCAATGGAAATGTACTGAGTAGTAATCGTTTGTGTTGGGACATTCCTAATGTCCATTATAATGTGCATTAAATTTACAAGACACAAACAAAGCTTACTTGATGATCAGGCGAGGATAACAGGGAGTCGGCAGTGAGAGAGTCGACTGGCGATCCAGTCGCCAAATCGTCGCCGAGTAAGCTACAGTAGTTGTCGCTTAAAATGAAATCTTCGAACATATCAAAAGGGCTATTCTCCAGAGGGATACAAGCATCTCCGGCCGTCGGCGCCAAGTGTGTCAGGTCTTCAGGCTCGTCCTTAAGCACTGCAAGAAATCGGTCACATTATAGATCGATCCATGTAGCTTAAAACGAGTACAATAAAGCAAAAGCAAGCAACAGATACCTAAGCTGTGGAAGTTCGTGTGCCACTCACTTGTAAGTCCTTCGTCTTGGGAGAACATGAGAAAGCCTTTGTTCATTTCTTTCTTTCGCGGTGCGAATATCAATTCCGTTACGGGTATGGGTCGCTCCTCTTCCGGGAGGATTGCGGCTACTATGGCACCGTTTCCGGCCTCGGTTGCCGGATGGCAGATCGGGACCGGCGCTGTCTTCTGTGGTTTCGGGACCACAACAGGCTTTAAGTCAGCATGCTGCATCTGGTGTGCAGCAAACACCTCATCTCTGCACTCGATACCGCTGAGAACAAATTATTACATGCCAAAATATTTCTTTACTACTAAGTCTACCGTTATTAAACAATGCAAGAATGATGTTCCACCAGGAATCTAATCTGATTTGAATCTAAACTCATTATATACTAAGGTAAGTATTACATTTATTGCTTCATAGTGTGTTCACCTCTACAATAATATCGACTAGTGTAGACTAGTGTAGTGCTTAAAAAGCGTGAGGACCTGCATTTTACTCAAA
This sequence comes from Papilio alexanor hazarajatica, assembly GCA_018246295.1. Classification (NCBI taxonomy): domain Eukaryota; kingdom Metazoa; phylum Arthropoda; class Insecta; order Lepidoptera; family Papilionidae; genus Papilio; species Papilio alexanor. Next base: position 8,679 of record DWLR01001559.1, read on the forward strand.
GCGATAATGAAAATAGTCATAAGTCAAGAGCGTTGGATTAAGTGCTAATCGTATTCGCGAGTGAGCGCCTCTGTGTGTCAATACATGTGAGTATATTGTATGTGCAATGTATGGGCCGTGCACCGTGCGAGATGTATTTGCAATTACGAACAATCAGCCAACAATACTCAAGGCCAGTGTTTAAACGAGTTCACGCTTAGTCTCGGACGTAGTGCTAAATAACAACTAGATAGTAACATTAAACTATAGCAGGAGGCGAAAAACACCTCAAATACGTGATATAAATATTAAAAATAAGTAATGACTAATTTATCTGAAGTATGTATACCGCAAGTATATTTCGCTCAAAGGTTAACGAAGAAAATGGATATACCCAAGCAAAAGCTGCAACAAAATAAGTAAATCTAATCGCAGAAAAAAAACTTCTATAATGTCAGGCGAAGATAACCCGCAAAATGGTCCTACAGGAAACGTTTGCGTCAATGGTCCTTAATCGAAATCATGTAATCTCTTTACGGTTTGATGTTATTGTGAATCTTAGGTTCACGGCGTATTTAACCTTATAGATTAAAATAGACGCGTTGAACGGAAATTTCTAACTTTACTATAAAACGCAAAATCACATACACTCTAGAAAACTGTGACATTTATTTTCGAACATAAAAAATCGATCACGAAGTCTTTTTCCTTTTAATCACATAAAGAACGATAAACACGCATTAAGTCCAAGCAAATCACCAATTAAAAACGTCTGCTACCGAGCTTTCTGTTTTTAACTGACGCAACGAAAACAAATCCGTCGGCATAACAGATCCATGCTTGTAGACTCGGAATCTTAGTTGCATAAGTGCATCAGAGAGAGGGATCGATCAGAAAGGGATGGTATAACGGGAGTGGTGTTCTATTGAGAAGGATAGGCGTAGGAACGTAGTATGGCCTCGGTGGCGACCTTGCTAGTCCCCATCCCCCGGCGTCTCCCGTTTCGTTCGCGCCGGCCATTCACCAACGAGCGCGGTTGCGCGCGCAGCAACAACAACGGTGGGGTGGGTATCGATTGTCCGAGATTTTAATGCTAACGTCGCATCAAAACTTTCCTACGTCGAATCTCAGCACAACGCAAATGCATTTTCCTACGCCGCAAATAAAAGTGAATTTGGTTAAAATACATAATTACAACATTGCTTTGAACGCTATTATAACTCGATTCTAAGCCACTACATGGGTGTGTAAAATAGGGTTGTTGTATGAACTTGTATTGCAAAATGAAATTATTTTCGATAAACATAAACATTATGCTTATATTGTGCGAAACCTAGACAGAGCAGCTGTCAGCGACCTTGACCGTGAAACTGCGAGTAACGCAATTCAACAATTACATCCGAGCACGGTCGAGGACGAATGACGTCACATCATTCCATAGTCAAGATGCTTTTACGTTAGAGCTAAGCTTTACGTTTTCCATAACCGGATTTTCGCAGAAAATTATATTAAATTTTAAGCCTTAACACACGAATTGTTAACATAGTATAATAACATGTTTGTGTTTGAAAATCAATACTTCATTGTTGTTTGTGCATAAAATATGTTTTTAATTCCTCATAAACATTTTAATATAAACTAACAACAGAAATATACAAAAAACTTATATCATAAATGAGATTTTAAATTATTACAATCTTGTTTTGAAATCATATTAATTCATTTACTGTATGTTTAATTCAACTAAATTTAAACTTACTCTTCGTGAACTATACATGCCAAATAGTCTAACGTTTTTTTAATATTTCGAATGGTTTTTTTTTTTAATTGAAAAAATTGCAGGAAATCGCATTGTTTTTTTAATTATTAATACTGCTATTTCCTAGCTTATTGCTTTTGTGAGATTTTTTAATAATCTTTATTATCTTACAAGTAATAGTTACATAATGGTGAAGACAAAGCAGTACTCTTATGTAATAGTTAGCTATGCGTAGAAAATGTGTTCATTAGCCGTTTGCATTCAAAATAAATTGTATAGTAAAAAACAACAAACAACAAAACAAAAAGTAAAAAACAAGATAGCAAACTATGCAGAGTCAAAAGCCAATAGAATTAAATAACTAATATACAATACTGACTATGTGTAATGATATTAATCAAAATGATAAAAGTTTTTTTTTTATTTTCGTCCTTTACATATTATGAAACTGGTTATGAAAGTTCTCGCGATAGTACGTTTTTATATATGTTTAGAAGGTTTCAATTGTTTTTTTTTAAACTAAATATAATTGAGTAAACATGTTGTTTCAAAGTTTATAGGTAAATTGTAGGCGCACATAGAAAAAAAGCAAATAATTACCATATGCGTTCAAAACTTACGTCAATTGGAACGATAATAGTTAAGGTTTATGCAGTAAAAATGTTTAGATAAAAATAATCGTCATCTAAGGCGATATAAGGTAGATTAGAATTTGGTGCAAGACAGAAGGTAGACTATCGTAAGATAAACATTCACAAAACATAAACTGTTCAAGGGCGATACTGATAAGATAGATTTCTGCACGTAATACTTTTTGCGATGATCACAACACCGTGAAGATTTATAATGTAGGTAAAAATAACTTTTTGTTTACGAAAATAGAATTGAGTAATAAACTTTCCAATGGCGGTGCATTAAGGTTATCATTTACCCGTTTTTCTATAAAATATGTAAACTGTACCAAATTTAAACAGTCGCAATGAGTTAACTTGTTGCTTATATTAAAATATAATTACATTTAGAGAAACGATAGAAAACATATTTATATTATAACAATGAACTGTAGATTTAACTGATCATTTATCATATAATGCTGTTAATAGCATGCTATGTTAATAGTTTGCTACTGGATAGTCACTGATCGTTGGTAGTAATCGATAAAGACTTGTCTATATTTATACAATTAGCACTCGATGCATTAATTAGCAACGTATGAAGAAGCGGCGCGGGAGTCAAGGCCGGAACAGCGTGGAATTATATAACCGGCTGAAGTCAGCGGGGGACGCATCCGCTAATTTTAGCGCCTCTCGAAAATAAGACAATCGCAGCGAGAGCAGTCGCGCTCTCAAAACGCATCTCGCCGGCCCACCCGTTGTAGCATTACGCAAATAATAACTATTACAACACAATTATATTACAGTAACAAAGACGACACTGTATTGACAACAGACGAAGTTGGATATATTATAGCGGTTTAATCACTACGTACTCGATTCCAATGAATATCCGATGTGTACACGAGTGTACCACTTTATATTATTTAATGCGAAACGTGCGACCGGTAGCGACACATGTAAGCACTCCCTCACTGGCACTGTATATTGTCCACAAACACTTCTTACCATGGTGGGGTAAGCTTCGCAATGTATCCGGTGTAGGATGGTTGAGTTTTGGCTGCGGAACAGCTGATCGCGAGTTTCGATGGTAAAAGCGTGAAAGCGAAGCGTGCTCTCGCTGCGGCGTCCGTGCGAGGAATGATACGACGCGACGGCGGCGCACTCGTTAGTGACCCGACACTAGGTAGTGACTAGTGACGTACCGAGCGCATGGTATGTAATGGTGCGGAGTAATTAATGATAAATTTTTTCGAGGGTTCCCGCTCCGTTCATTCGACGGGCACGCGGCGCCGTGATAAGAGATCGCGGCCCACCGGTGTCGTATCTCGATCACGGTCAGGTTAATGAGACATCACTAGCACCACGCGTGTGATACACTACGCCCGTTGCCACGCATCGATAGTGTTTATGGTTATTAGATCGTTGGTATTATTAAAAATTAACATTTATTTCATATCAATGAAACGCTTGAATAATTGTAAGCGATGAGTTTATTTTTGCGACTCTCGTTATTCCACTTTTGCGAAGGCCAATGAACGAAAAGTATCAAAACGTTTCCACTACATTTTAGAGATTTATTAATACTTTTCAATTTTTTACATTTCACATAACACCTTAGTTATATTTTCTTGGATCCCATTAACACGAACGCAATTGTGTTTGATCACATACAAATGAAAATAAGTAGCGATAAAAAAGCTATATTCAACATACTTAAACAAAGTGTAATTTAAAAATCCATTGTTTATTTGCACTAACGGAACAGAGCAATTGATACATCAATCAAGACGGTTCAGTTTGGTGACGCAATCAATATGAGTTTTCACGTTCTGCTGCTCCACTAAACTGACGAGAGGACTTGCTTAAGTTACTTTATAAACATAAATTGTTACTTCAAGTTTTAATTACAGGTAACAAAGAAGAAAAGTCAAAAGTTCATATCAAAGAATGGAAGAGCATCCAATTGAAGTCTCGAATTTTTTTTTATTCATAATTTTTTTCACATCAATATTACAAACTTTTACAGAGAAGTTTATGTAAAATAAAATAAAATATTACATTAGAATTTAAGTCACTGCTGAAAAAATGATCTCACTAAGTATAAATATTTTAATTGAACTAACCATATTATTATAATTACTTAAATTATGATTAAAATAATAGACAATTACGACAGTATTAATCACAAGGCAGATTTGCGAGCTAAATGCAAATTCAGTGGTCTAAGTGTGCCAAAAACCCATATTGAATTACCTCAAGTAAAATTTTATAACGGCAATGAGTTCACCAGTGATGCCTAAATTAAGACTGTTCAGTTCAGAGAACTTAAATGGCAATTTTCAAGACGTAACACTCATTTTTGACATTCTATTAATGAAAGGATGAATAGAGAGTGACAAAAATATATGTTGCAAAAGTGAGTAACAGTGTTGGTAGGGGACGTCCTAGAAAAAATTACATTGGTGACATTCTAAAGAAAGGCAATATAAGGAATACCCGCAAACGACGAGCATGTATGCGTAAATGTATGGTTGGTAAAAGAAGCGAGAGATGTAGGACTGGTGCGCCAAATGGAAATCCGTAATCTCTGCCTATCCCCCTTTGGGTTACGGCCGTGAGTTTTATGTTCTATACTGTGCTATAAGTTAGTATAATAACTGGCCATAATTTATAGTATATCATTGTTACAATCCAAGTAATGTAAAAATAATCACAAGCTATCTCAGTTGGAAGGCAGACATCAGATACGCTTGGATGAAGGCGCTTTGTTCCACAATTTAGCCGCGTAACATAACACCGACCTTTAATGGATCTCGTTCGCCTCTAGCTACTGCCAGCGCGGATTACGATTACGAATGAGAGATTGTATAAAACTCACTGCATTTGAATTGTTCACTTTGTGAGGGATCATCGCTTAGTTTAATTTTTGTTTTATTAAAAATTAAGCTGAATCGAGATACTTAGAGAGCTCATTTGGTTTCAAATATATAAAATCACTCCAACCTCATCGATAAATGTGCACAAATCTAATTGATTTTTTGTACATTATACTAAACACGGAAATAATAAAAAGTCGATCGGCCAAATGTTGCTACAGTTATAACAGAAAAAAAAAAGAAAATGTGAGAGCATTGTGTTAATAAATTGAAAAGTTTTAAATATTGACGATAATGAGGATAAAAAAAAATATGTAACGTTAAGTAAAACATTTTATGTACATAAATATAATATCAATTGCTAAATTTCATTTAGAAAAACTTTTGAGTTCTAAGCATGTGAGTAAAAAAAGGAAAGATACAAGTAACCTCGAAAAATACTTACAGTTAAAAAAGTTTACAAGAAATCACGATTAGTGCAAAAAAAAACTTTTACTGGTATTCAAAAAATTGACACTGATAAATCTTTATAGGAATTAATTTACTTCATAAACAAATTAAAAGATATTCTTTTGTATGTATGTATATCATTTAGACAATGTCTACTCCTCCGCTTTTGAAATTACAATGTCGGAGTAGGCTTGATACGGGCTATGCCTATAGGCCTCAGTTTGAACGGTTGCACAAGTTTAACAAATTTTATATGACGTAATAGTAAGGTAAGAACGAAAAATACATTGATGAACTTTTTCAATTCTATTACCAAAATATATATTTAATGCAGTGTAATTTTTGAAAACGAGGATAAAATTATAAAATATTTCATTTACTTCTGGCTTATTGCATCATCAGCAGTATGATTCTTCTGATGACAAACTGTTTATGACACCAATTTTAAAATGATTTTTTTTAACCCATCTGACGTAAATAGCAAATGTGACGTGACACTGCTTCGAGTATTTCACGTATTAAGTCATAAAATGCTTGGTCTCTTCAATATTTATGTTAATAAAAAATGTTTTCATTTGAATTTCAAATATTTTTTTACTTAATTTTAGAGTGACACCATTATTTCAGTCCACTGTTCCATTTCCTATAAATTATCGTTTCTTTATTTATTTACCCAAATGCATGCGTAAATAACAAATATCTCAATGTAAAAAAATACAAGTAACAGTTAGTTTGTTAGTTAAATGCAGTTACGGTTTAAATTGATTGGAGTTCTCTTAATAAAAATTGACGCATTTTATCTTCTTTTTTTATCCAAGAAGGTGCAATACGAGGACGCATTCCACCTGATATTAAGCAACAAGTTAATTAGTTCCAGATGTGTTGCCTATCTTTAAGACAGAGGAGGGGATAAACAGAAAAATGGACTTAGGTATTCAGCACCTCACGGCTGTCTTCTCTCAGGTCGTGGTATTTTTCCGGTAGAGCCGGCCCATTCGTGCAGCAGATATAGCGAGCCACTATTTATTATTCTCATAATGACAAAATGAAAATGTTTGATACATAATCAAAGCATCGCTAGATATGATTCCATGCTATGAAAAAAGTTTGTTACAGAAAAGGGGCGTTTACTTGTAACCAGTTAAACAGGTCGCGTATAGCGTGATCCTCGCGTGAACGGGCGAGAGAATGAAAGCTTAAGGCGCCATTTTGTCTCGCAGTACCAGCGACTGTGTCGAACAGTTTAATGTTAATAATTGTAGAAAAAGTATCGTTGTAAGGCGTAACATACATCTACTACAAGAACATAAGTTCAAGAAATACATTCTTGAGCTTAAAAAGCCCATCAATATCAGCCAAAGATAAATGCCGTTATGTAAGATTATAATATTTTATGACGTTGACAATGTACTGCTGCTTTAAGTCGATCGTTTAAACTAATATTATGTATGGTTTAAACGGTCGATTTCTAGATTGTGTAAAATTTAATTAAAGTTTATTAGTAAAAGCAGTTCTTGGAAACCGTATAAGGAATTTTTGATCCTTTTAGCAACATTTTACGTAATGTCATAGAAATACCGTACTCATTTTCAAATCAAAAATTTTAATTTTCAATTAAATTTAGTGTTAATTTCTTTACAATATATATAAAAAGTATGTATGTAGATGTGATTTAAAAAAAAACTTGCTCAGTTTCATGAGTATAAATGAAGAAGATTCAAGACAATCGGTAAGGAAAACAGATATACGTTCGACGATTCCAGGTCAGTTGCGGCTTGCGAAATGTAAGATGCAGAACGTGCGCTGCAAATCATTATGCAATTAGGGCCGCGTGTACTCGGGCCATTGACCGCACCTACACCCCCGATTTCCTATATTTTGTACAGTCATGTGCACATTTCATATTTTATTTAAAGCTAAACTTTTACAATTGCCTTCTGTTTAAAGTCTGACTGCATAGAAATCGGAAACAACAAATATCAATGTCCTTACAAAGTTTATTATTTAAATTATGAACAATATTAGAATACACTTATTAAATTTAATGAGCACTACAAAAATACACAACGTTATAATATATTTACATACGGTATTAATATTTGATTATATTTTTTCAATTTGATAATAATTTTTTTTTGTAAATATATATTTTAACTATGTATTTATATATTTTATTTTATATCTTAACCTAACCAGGTGGTGACAAAATGTTAACTGCCAACAATAATAGATTCTTTTTTTGACAATTTTACAGCATGATTCATAATACATTATACAAAATTTTGCGTGAAGAAAAAAAAAGATACCGAATAGATACACGTAATTTAAATATAACTCCACAGATAAAACAAATTTTGAAAACAATAGCAAACAGTATTATTATAAGTGTAAAACGTAGTTGAATTAGTAAGGTAACTATTGAGTTCAACAGAAGTCTTTGATCTTAGGTCCTTCAGTCCAGTTCTAGTTGACAAGTCTATCCGTACAATTTAACTAACCTTCTGATCCTTGATCCCGCTATCTAAATGCAAACCTCATAAGCGATATACCAAATGGATCGAGAAAGTTAATTTCTTTATTTATTTGACATGTAACTTTTCTTGAAGTAATTATGATCGTTGATATACAGAAGTCAAAAGCTTAAATAAAATACAAGTAGAAGAAACAAATGTACGTGACCGAGACAACGTTAACCAATATACGTGCGCCTTACATCATCTACATGACGAATCATTCCGCGTTTTAGCGAGCCCCATTTAAAGCGATATCGTCATTCCTCCAACAAACTGTATGGTTCCGAACTGACTAATAAAATATTGGAGAATGATTTTAACGTTTAATGTTGAGTAATTATAGTAGTTTTATTTTATATTTAATTAATTGTAATTCCTTGTTATTTTAAACACCGGAACATACGTCAGACATTGATAAAAATAAACGGAAACAGGAACGGAAAATGGCCGCAAATCGTCAGTTCTGTTGTGGTATGTTATGGACCAATGGAAGAACAAATTTTAATTTTTTACTTTGCCAGAAACTTGTGATGTAGCGTATTGCAGATATCTTAAATCTGGATTTAATGATAAAACCTTTATTTTATTTCATCCTAAGCCACATAAAAAATGTTATATGTGCCAACCATCGTGCCATTAGACTTATAAGGTTGGATATAAACTTTATATTATAAAGCATAGATTTGTAAGTAGGATCCATTTTCACGTCTAAAATTTTGTCATTCCACTGAAAATAATGACTGTATAAATATGTATATTTGAATAACTGCGTTTTGTATTGTTAACTGTCGTTTTTCATTGAATTAAAATTGTATATTGGTAGACAAAAGTGCAAAATTGCATTGCATTTCGTAATTCCATTGTTTGAATCAAGGCCTCAATACTTATACTGTATATTAATGCAGTTTCGTCGAAAGCATCGCTGTACGTTTTA
>DWLR01001560.1:0-17801 GCA_018246295.1 Papilio alexanor hazarajatica
TGCTCTAGAAGCTTCTACATTGTTCTAGCAATCGATCGAAAAAAGTGGCGGGTTTATTAGTTGCCAACCTAATATTAGCGAGTAAACTTAGATATCTATTTCTTTTGTCTATCTACCTACACGAGTAAAGCAGGGACGGTTCGTTACTACATTATAAAGCGATGAGGAGGATGTTCATCTGGTGATAAGAAACCTCGCTTGGCTACAATAATGGTGAGCTACTCAGTACATCTAACTGCAACAACTTTTCTTTTTTTATCGCTTTAAACTATGTAAATTTTTAATATCGCTTTCTATTTAGATTTTATTGATAATTGAAAAGCAACTGCTTCGAGGGTACGTACATTATTACTACTCAAATCTTCAACAGGTAGTAATGAGTATCTTAGCTCCGATAGAGATGGAAATTGCCTGGATCTTTGTGTATGATAGGTACAGTTAAAGAATCTTATAAAACAAATTTAATTCTATTGTCAGGTGTATCCTGAAACGCTAACTTTTGTGTTTGCTCTTCACAAAAACAGCGTTAAGTGCGAAAATAAAAGTTTTTTTTTAACTCGTTAGTCTTATTGGATTTGCTTAAATATTTTCCCCTACTTAAACTTGTGTCAGTATATACATAAGTCTGAATATTGAACTCAAAAGATGGCTGAACGAAGTCACTTTCGAGCGGACAAAGTTTATAAAAGCTTTATAAGCGTGGGTTGTGGCGCGAAAATTATCGGGAATTGGATCTTATTATTAATGAATGATAAGTGAAGTTTAATAATAATCATATTACAGTAATAGTTTGTTGTTATTGATCTTTTAGAATAATTCCACTCTTGTTGGAACAAGGAATATTGTTATATAGATAATGCTATAGTTTTCAAAAATTTATCGTTTAATTGTTTTTAATATACTTTCGGCTTGACCACTTAATTAGAAATAAGCTGAATACCTTAAGACGTTACTCGAATGAGTTTAGATAAAAATGCCTAAACAACCTAAACCTAACCAACAATTACCTATTTAAACAAATGTAATCGGTTTTACCTCTTGCCATTCCATAAGGTTACATTTATTCCTTACCTTAAAATATAAACAGCTCGGTAAAAAGTTGGTAATTTATAAAGTAAATTAGGTTCGATGGAGCAAGAGTACAATTAGATTTTGTGTGCTCCCTCCGAAATTTAATTAAAACCAATTCAGAGTATACACTCCACACTTTCCTATCTTTTAAATGGTGTCTGATTAAAACGCAAATTGATATAATGAATGATGAAATGTAGTCGAGGTGTATATATTATATATAATTCCTATCTATTAGTTCTTAATACTGTCATAAAAAGAGGTAAACAATTACACTTAGTAAATTTTAAACATAAATTACCTATCGCCACAGTCATAACTATGATTATTGTGTAATTTAATAGTATTATTCAATAATTTGTTTGGATTTTGCATCTTAAGTAAATATATGATGAAATATATATATGAAATATATATATGATGAACTACGCTAGATGGACTCTAGACATGTTTTTTAATGGCAATCGATATGTATACTACATGTTGGTACGTATGTAGTTTATAATTAGATTTAATTCTATTACCTAAATTTATGCGTCTTACGGCAACTTAATAATATCCAATTATTAAATTAATCTAGGCAACTTTAAGTGACAAATAAGAGTAGGTAGTAACAACTTGTTACTAACAAATAATAAGTTATTAGGTACATAACAGTCAAATGTAAGAGTATATAATATCGGTTCAAGTAAAAACTGTTCAACTAAAGTACAGACAAAAAATATGTTTAAATGCGACACACAACATGGACATAGTGTTAAAACAATTTAAAAAATGTTGCAGTCTACAGCTGCAACTGCTTCAGCTCTGAAATTTCATAGAAGCTACTCATAGCTTAATAATAAACTAATACTTATATTGTTCTAATATCTATTTTATCTTCAGTAACCCTTTTCAGATATAAAGACGATACAAATTGAATATTGCACATATAAATGTCCATTACGATTGCTGAAACGTTCGAAGACCTTTAATCCTCTCCGTAAGAATTAAGAGCAAATATTGCAATAGATAAAATATGTACATAAACCTTTTTCATGTACACAAATCTAGTCAAATAGTCTGTTTTATTATTTGTTGTTCTTTTAATTGATAATGACATATTGTTCAAGTTTTAATATCTTTCTAATAGTTGCATCTCTACTTGAAAAATCTACAACAAATCATTGTTCTAATTTTAATCGTTGTTAATTATGGATCTCCATATAGGCAGATAATAGCTTTCTTCATAGAATATAAATATGTTATGAAATAAATGTTTAATTTATCCTCTAACAGTGCAAAAGTTCACTGTTGTAACCTTTAAATTTACCTTTTGGTTTTTTACTTGTCTGTATTTTTAACCGCATTTCTTTTAATCTGAGATAATTAGCGATCTAAAAATTGATCTATATATTATAAAAATCGATATGTACTAAGAACACGCGATTGTGTAGGTAAAAGGTAGGTTATATCTGTCGGTCTGTACGCTGTATGTCTTGTTAACCTATGAGTAACAACGGCTTGATTAATCTTAGTGAGGCAATCTGCAATTACCTATATAAAGGTTTTTATGTAGTTAATTGCAGATTGATATATAGCAAGAACCCGTGATAACGCAAAAGTTAGACCGTATTAAATATCGTTAGGCCTAATAATATGCAAAAAAGACATTTTAAAAACATTATTTTGTATGTTTCTGATGCGATGTTTCGAACGCGTGCGAAGTGCCGCTTTGAACATATAGTATGTAATAAGATTTAATCACTGTTTTAAACTGATTCAGAAGAAATACTTAATTTTTTCGGCAAGGTATAAGTTTTTGGGTACACTTGATTTTGGTTTTCATTTTGTTGTGTGATTTTATAACCTTAAATTAATTTATATACTAGAATGTTAAAATGAAAAATGATATTTAAATAGCTTTGATAAAAAAAGAATACACAATATTAGATACATTAAGAAGGCTTATATATTTTAGTTAAACTTTGCCTCTATAAGTCAAATAAGTAATGCCAACTTACAATAGCAAACTTGTACGTTAGCAAACTTGTAATTGATCTTATGAAATTGAGTGTAGAGTAGCCATGTGATTTATTCACAAGGTCAGCAAAGATTATATCTAGCTAAGTTCAATAACAATATTATTTATATATACCCTTACCTACCCACACATCCATACCATTTTGGTGACGTTCCATAATGGTATGACTGTCAGAATGTTAAATTCATCAAAGATGTCACCTCCACGAACGATTAAAGTCACAAAGATCGCGAGCCGTTCATTTTTAAGCCACACAACTGAACAATTTTCAACGGATATATTAAATTGTTTTATCATTAAAACATTGGCACCGTAAAAACGTCACAAATTATGATAAACATCTGTTTACATTAAATTAAACGGAGACGATCGAAGCACATAATTCAAATTGATTATCACCCATTTGTATTTACATAATTAGAACGACATGTTTAATTAATTATGCCGTCATAAATATTGTGATCGGAATTAATGTCTCGGGTAAAGGCGACGCGTTCGATCGTAGACGTCAGGTTTATCCGACTATAGCTACGAAGCCTATCGGGCGGTGTTTTTTTATTTTTTTTTAATAGAAAAAAGATCGATAGATCGCGTTATCTTTTTTTGTGCGCGTGAGTGCAGCAGAGGAGGTTGTATGGGACTGAGAGTGCCGCTGTGTTTGTGCGGAGAGGGTTGCGGGCCGGTGTGCGTGCGGTGCGGAGGAGGCTCGCTGAGGTCCGAGCGCCTCTGTGTGGGTGACTGCACATCTAACACACCCACTTGTATTTGTGTTATGTGTGTGGTGACGACGCGTGTTGTTTCTTTCAGGAATCGTCTATTGCTGTTTACGTGCAGAGATTTGAAAATTTTGAACAACAACATAGAAAAATATTAAATGAAGGTACAATGTCTTGTATCATATAATATAATAATTTAATATCACTTAAATATCGGTAGTATTATTATTTAAATATAGCTTGGCAAACATTTTATTTATTGCTATTATACGAGACATAGTATTCAAACTGTATGAATTTCATAGCAATTTCATAAATTTGTTAGTCTATGTGTTTTAGATTATTCAGGAATTTAACTGTATATTATACTCTACTTAATTTAATTGTAGGTAAAACATTCTACATGGCTTTCATTGTTAGTTTAGTATTACATCAGTTACTGATAAGCATTTTAGGACCTACGTCTATAATTACGCCTACAGCAGATACAGCACCACGCAGCAGCGATTGAGTTATGTACGAGTAGAAAAAGAGCAGGAAGTAGTGGTATTTTACATATCTGCAATTCGTCTGATAAGTGGGATGCTGACATTCAATCTTCGTTACTTTTAAATCCTTTTGCTTTTATTTACTTAAACAACCTTCTCTATCCTACATAAATACTGGCTAATCAACGCAACTGCATCAACATCAGCTTATATTATAAGTACGGATGTTTGTGTAGGTATTTTGTCATTTATGAGTCGCATTGGCCACTTTAAATTAGGCGAACCATTTGTTCTTTGGCCTCAATTACATCATTATTGTTATCGAAGTCATTTAACAAAAAAACTATTGCTGTGCTTATCCTTCTTTAGGAGCTGTAAATCTTGATCCCTTGCAGCATTCACCCAGTGGATTTTTGCTAGCTTTACCAAATGGTTTATCTATTTTGTGGTAGACCTATCCACTCTACTCTTTTTTTTTCATATTCTGTTATATTCTTATTTTTTTATATATTGCAATTCTGCGAGCATTATTAATTACTTTGATTTGTATTTTTAAATTGTAAAACAAAATACTTACTAATTATGTACTAACAAGAGGGCATATTGAATACAATTATGTTTTATTTTGTATCAATTGTTATTTTAATTTTCAAGTTTTATAAATTTTTTGTCACCCTAATATTGTACGAAAACAGACGCGAGCGCAACTGGGGGGGGGGGGCACAGGTCTGCCCACTCGCTCGCTATGAAGCCACAAAAATATACTCATCTCCCTCTAAGTAAAAATATTGTTACAATAACTTAACATTAAATGTCTAAATGTGCTTGGTGCCTAAACTTTTGAGATAAACAACACTATTTAATTATATTATACCGAAAATATATTTTGTTTTAGTAAATAATAAAGTTTTTTTGTTCGCTACGAGATTACTTTTCGATAAAACATCCTTTAAATGTACCTACTTGCCATTTTTCTTTCTTATCTCGCGGCTTTCCTTTGATAGCTTTAATGAATGATGACAGGACGACAAAAGCTCAAGCGATGTGGCAGCATGCTTTGACGACCAAATGCTAAAATTACTTCTACTTTAATTTACTGATAAACAAAGGCTAATAGATTGAGTTGTTAATCTTGATTTTTAAAGTAATAAACTTATCTGATTATATTTGGGGTGCAAAAATGAAACGGCCATTTTAAAAATACTAAGGATTATTCTAAATTACAGGCTATCCACATTGGAATAAGCTTTAATGAAATATGGTATCAAGAAAGAGCACATTTTAAGATAAATTTAATTAGAGCACCTCGGTAATTTGGGGTGTGGGATAAGAGTGGGAAAAGAGATAAGAATATGAAAAATGAAGATGATCAAATATTAATTTGAAGTCTGTGCTAAGTTTTTAATGCGAAAGACATATACACGAATTATATCAGCAATACATAATAACATCTATATATGCCGCTGCTTTACCTGGCCAGCGATATGGACATCACCACCACCACCACTTTAGCCTATGATCGTCCACTGCTGGACATAGGCCTCCTTATAGGGCGGAGGGGGGGTTAGCGATCGATAATCGCCAAGCTTATTATGTTATAGTAGGCGGGTAGGCTATCACAATATGTTCCACCTTACTAAGAAAAGGACGCTGCTGCCCGTCCTCTGGTGTTATTTACATCCAGACACAAGACAAACAGACGTGTTCATGCACACAAATATTTTTCCGGTGTGGGAATCGAATCTACAACCTGCAGCGTGAAAGGCAAATGTCTTACCACTGCGCCAAGCGGTTAGTCAATGACGTGAACATGACACTGTCAAATTGTAAATATCCTCAGCTTATAATCTCAATAGCCATATTACAAGCTGTCGGGTAATTGTAAATTGAACAAAACATGGACAATTTGTCGTAAATTCCTTAAAACCATTTTTTATTTTACACTAGCTTTAAATTTTTAACATAAATCCAGAAGTTCAACAAAATATCATTTAAAGAAATTGTATATCGCAGATTTTGTTTCTTCATATTTCACATCATGCCTTCCTAAACGTAAAAATAATACACCTTGCTTTTTAGTTAATCTAAGTCATTGTGAGTATACAGTTTTTTAAATTTATAATTAACGTACTCTCCCTCTAAAATAATGATAGTAAAGTCCCTTTACATCAACTGGATTACCGAAGAATCGTTTAATTAATTCAAAATGTCAGTCACATTGCCCTGTAACAACTTGCGAGCAGCCTTTTGATAAGGGGCTTTATTTTATTACCAAGTAGGGTTTTACTATTTTCAATTGTATATACCTAATATATTTATTAAAATGATTAAACGTAAAAGTTACATGTTTTTCGGTTAAATACTAGAAAATGTAATAACCGGCAGATTTATTCTGGAGTCGAAATATTTTTTAGAAATGTAATTCCTGAAAGATATAGTAAATCCTGACTTGAACATTAAAGTTTCATGCAAAAGGACATGATTTGATATTTAATGATTATAAGACTAACCCAAATATTTTACTATTATCTAAATATATCACTGACGTTTTTACATTATTATCATCATTTATCGTGTGATGATATTCCGTGGAAGAATACGATTCTGTTGATACCTCACTCTTCAAAATCAATCAAGACGTTTTAAGCGCGCGAAAACATTTCCCTCGAGTAAAAAGGAATTTAGTTAACTTGGTATTTCTGGCCAGTATCTGCTTCTACAGCTGGTAAAAAATTCTCGTGCTTTTAAGTAGTGCAGTGTAGAGTAGCGATGTCTTAACAAAGTCACTATGTGTAATATTGAATTTACGAAAATTAACTACAGTACACAGCCTATAAATTTAAAGCAGCCCTAGTCCTACGAGTAAGTCATGTTCTAACTCAAAGAAGTTGCTCTTGAGCAATGAGTTCTTTTGACGTTGAATGTTGGAAAACAAATAAAAAAAACAAGGAAATCTCCTTGAAGACGGTAAATTTCATCACTCGAAAATCTACAGTCGTGGTTCTATGTGGTGTTACACTGCTTTGTTTCGCACAGCTATGTCAAACATTTAATAGTCGACTTTAGCCGGCAGGAGATGACAAAGAGAAGATGAGGAAACGAAAAGCCAACCAGCCAAACTCTAAACCATCATCAGATAAGTATCAGTTAAGTTGGCTTTTCGTTTCCTCATCTTCTCTTTGTCATCTGCTGCCGGCTAAAGTCGACTATTAAATGTTTGACATAGCTGTGCGAAACAAAGCAGTGTAACACCACATAGAACCAAGTAAGTACTTGGACCAACTGGACATGTGGTACTGCTTTCATCTTCTTATCGGTAAACGCAAAAATATATCGTAGATTAATATAATTTACATACATACATACATACATTCAATATCTCTGTATGGATTGTCTGCTTTTGTTCTGCTTGCTTTTCAAGGAGGTCTCGAAAAACAAATTAAAAAATCTTGAGTTATGATAGTTTTGCTTTGCTTCACTACGTTCACTATATATTGTTTTTTTTTTGCGTTATACCTACTATGATATAACCCCAAAGAATTCACTCAACTTCATTTGAAGTTGTAGAAATTCAGTCACCCAGTGGTTAAGTAATCTCCAGTAATATTTTTGGACAGGTCTTAAGGGTATCTCAAGTAATGCATTGTTACAATAGTTACGGATTCTCATAGTTAATCTCAATTGATTTAAATTTGACAGTATTTTTTTTTTATAATTGGTACTTCTTTATCGGGAATGATCGTTACGAATAAAATATATCCCAATTTGCGGGTAATGGTTGGGCAGTTACGATTTTTATACAGAAAAATACTACACGGATTTTTAGTTAAATCGGATAGCAAAAGCTATCCGTTTTGTTATCTTAGGCTTAAAACGAGACGTGGTCGACCATTTGTCAATTAGTAATTAAAAAGGTTTTATTCATTAATTACTTATACAGTAGTGTACTTATTTTAGTTATTAAGTAAGAATTTCAACTTTAAGCTAATAAAGTTAAATTCATGGAGGATTTGAAGGTCTTGAATTAGTAGCAGAAATTCCTTGCATCAGAGTCACGTATTTGGCTAGACTTATGCATTTTGCTGAAACTAAGTTTGTTTGAAAAATTTCTAAATAATTTTCATATTATGTATAATATCTTAGCCTGTTATAGTTTATTGTGCTTACATTATTTTTGTATATGTAATTAAATTGTAAGATAATATTAAAGTGATAATGTTAGATTATACATTGTTTAGTTTTATGCAATCCTTTCTATTCAATATACAATAACTACTAAAAATATCGACTTTAAATCACACATAATAGAGGCTATGTCGCCTTGAAGAAACAAGACTCTTCGACACCCAATGTACAATGTAGTGTTATTAATGTATTATAAGTACAACCCCAACTCCACTCAAATTTGATTTGATCCATTGCTTTATTAGTCCATTATTTTAGCTAAATATCAGTTTTATGAAGCGTAAATAAGAGTAGTTCTAAAAGTCTTACATTGACACTAGATAGTGTAGTTGAACTGACAACAAAGGGCAGTGGCAGAATAAATCGTAATTTTTACGGTGCAAGCTGCGAGTGACGATGGAAAATCGAGGTAAATCTCTTTAATTAATTTATTCCAAACAGAATCGACCCCACGGGCTGTTTTCGTGGCATCCAATTTCGCATTAAATTTGTTATTTCCACGGCACAATAATTTATAACTGTTTAGACACTGTTTACAGCTTTTTGTCCACGATAGATAGATTAAATACCTGTTTTGATGATGATTTTTTTCTCACTTTTTTGGCAACAGTGGTAGAGTCCGCAACAATAACGTCTGTTGCATGAATGGCCCGCTTGATCAGAGAAAAACTACGACCTCACAGAAAAGCAAGTGCAAGGGGGTAGTGAAGTAGCTCTTCCCTACCCCCTTTTCTAATAAAGGAAGAATGGTAAGGGAAAGAGGATTTGACGGAGAAGAGGATGGACAGGAGAAGAAAATATCCATTTTTCTATCGATTCCGTCCTCTGTCATTAATAGGCAACGCATCTGCAACTCGCAAATGCTTGTTGAAGATGTCTATGGGTTGCGGTCACTTAAGTGATAGCTTGCTTGTTTGCCACCTTTTTGTATAATATAAAAAATATAGTTTGACATAGCTTTAATTATTGTTAAGGTGCATGTATCGAGATTGGATTATTTTGAGATCTCGTATTTTTTTTATAGATAACTTACCTGCAAGAAACATTTAAAGCAATAAGAGCTTACAGCAGACAGGCGTTTCGTCTGATGAGTGAAGTTCTGAAGGCCTAATTATAGTCCTCTTATCCTTTCCATCCATTCCCTATTAGAAAAAGATGGGAAGGGAACATAAGTTTTTCTTGTTATCCCCCCTTTTATCCTCTGTCTATTAAAGGTAGACAACTCATTTCCAATTGGCATCTGCTTGCTGCAGATGCCTATGGGTCCCTCGCCTCGCCTCGCCAGCACCTCACTTATTTTTTTTTTAAGCAAGAAGGTGGCAAACGAGAAAGCTGTCGCCTGATATTTAGTAAGCGATTACCTTCTGGTATAAAAAAATAAGTGCGGTGCTGGCGAGGCGAAGAGAAGAGCAGGAATTAAGACACGTAGAAGTAAAATAAGTCTAGATGAAAAACAAAAATGTAAATAGATGCCGAACAACTGTTGCCTCTTAATGACTGTGAGAAATTGTTAAAAGACTAATGTTATAAAATAAGGGAGATCCATGGCCTGTATTAATGCTATTGAATAACTTAAAGTGAACTTATATAGTTTTAAAGTTTGTGAATTCGCATCAGTGTTGATCTATTTGATGTATTGACAAAAATTCGACTGTAATTGACTTTCTCAACGCTCGTGAGACCAGCTTCTTGTAACACTGGTAGCATCAAATTTATCAATGGATTCCACGGAATGAAGCGCTATTGTAAAATATCTTTCGGTAACAAAACGAACCTATGAAGTTTCGAGAAGAATGCTATGAATCTTATCTCGTCTTGTGAACGTAGAAATTCCTTTGTGTTTCACGATGGGTTTTTTTTCGGAGACAAACCTACGTCAGAGGCTATCAATGAAGTCCACTATAGTGTTTGTGTTAAGTCATCGTACTTTAATGAACCGTCGATGACATGCTGTACGAGTAATAGACTCGCCGTGTTATTCTTTTTAGCGCCGAATTTTTTACTGCACTGTAGGTCTGTTCTTGGGATGTGGCGAGGAATCAAAAATAAAAAATGACCGACATTTTTTAACAATTCATTTTTTAGCGCGCATTCTGAGATATCCTTCCTATCATCGGAAACTTCCAAAATTTATTTTTGGACAATTGCTTTATTAACAAAATATATATCAACCAACGTGTCTTCGCCTGCGGCAGATAGAAAAAAGCAATCCGCAGTCGATTTTTATATAGCGTTACCGAGGAATCAAGGTTAGGACGGTTAATTTCCCGAAAATAACAGAAGGCGAATCTTTCCTTATGTTCTGAAAATCCACCGGACTTGAAAGCAAATAAATCTGAATATTTAATAACTTTAGTTTCATTTTGCCTCAAGCGCGAATTCAAAAGGGAAACTTAAGAAAATAGAAGAACTTAGAGAACTAAGAAGAATAGACAGTATTCTCTCTTAAAGGGCCAGCAAAGTAACTGGTAATAGCTATTTGATAAAACGTCTTCTGAAATGATGGCGATAATCATTACACAACATAATTATCGTCTCTTGGCACGACTATTGAATTAGAATCATAGAATTTTTAAAATAGGTTATACATATGACTAATTATTTCACTATTAGATAGCTACATTATTGAGAAGGAATAAAGAGTATATTTTAATACTATCGTGCAATATTACAATTTAACAACGAGTCACCGAGCACACACAGCTAGTGTTAAATAATAACAACATCAATTACACCAGTCATTCAGAATATTTCCAAATCTCTGACAGCTTGCAGGTTGTTTGTTAAAAATCAAATCACAGCAGGTGCGTTTTCCTTAGTTTTGTCATCTTGGCCAGCGATTGGCCACCGGATGTTCCCCTGCGCACTGAAGCGACAAGAGCTCGTTACCGGCCCAGCTCCTGATGATATCTGACTCATTTCCTTCCATCATTTTTTTTTTTTCGAAAATTTTTGGACAGATTGAATTGCATTTAGAGATTTTTGTTTCTCACAGACACGTAAAAATTGTTTCCTAGATGACTTGCTTTTAAATAATTGCATATTTTTTAACACTTTAGGTGTTAAAAAATATGCAATTATTTCTGTATAGTGTTGAGAGTTTCCATAGTCTAGTGTGTAGAGTTTCTGTAGTCTGGGATATATTTAATAGTACATCTTTAACAACCAACAAAATAAAGTTAGGGCAATGTCAGGTGTAGAAATTTGAAGAACCTGTCTTATAGGTCATTACGGTCCCAGCCGTGGATAATCTATTACGTTTAGCTTTACTATTTCAAAGAACTCAATAACGCTTGAAACCTAAGAAGGATTCAGGTGTAAAATGTTGCATGATAAAATAAACAAAATGGAAAGTCATTGGACTTTACTTTTTTAACTTTTATTATACACAAGAATTTTTAATTTCCGGTGTCCAAGGCTGCATTAAAATGTCCGCTCAGAAGAGCAGCTATACCTACAATCCCACTGCTCATTTCAGGGTAGGCTTGAATATGTAGTAATAGAGTATTTATGTATCAAATATATCCTTTTATGGCAGACTTTCAATGATACGAATGACTTATAATTATTAAATTTGTTTGCTTAAATCTAATTATATAAATTTATAGCTTGTAACAAATTTTTACTAATACTGTTCATGGGAGTTCATTTGGAATCACATTTCTAGTGTTGTGCTCACAATGTTTTGGTTTTACATAAATTCACAAAATACAACTGATACGTATTAACGGGGAATTAAAATCTTTGGACACCAAGATTTAAGATTTAAAAATTTGGGAAAATAATTAAATACTTTATTATATTTTTAGTTCACTTGTCAAATCTGTCTTTACCTCCTTTATTAAGTGTGGATGTTTATGTGGAGAATATATAACAGCCGATCTATCCTATTGCTGTATTATGTGTACGAGTATATTTTCTTGATCTCAAGAAGTGACCGGATTATAATGAATATTTTGGGATGCAGGTATAACGTAGGTCCATTAAGACAATCTATAATTATAGACATGAAGTCGCGGGAGGTAACGTGTTTGTATATGCATAAAAAGTGTTCTATCGGACGGCTGCTCCTTTGTTAAATAAATTAGTTTCGGTGTCTACCAAATTACGCCTCGATCCTATATAGATACACATAAATAGACGTATAGCACACTCAATCTTGGCAGGGAAATATGCTCTACCTATTATTACGAAGCGAATATATTAACATATGTAAGGACTCCTTACAAAAAGATCTTGAAACAAAAGATGATTATACATCACTTGAAAAAAAAAGCTTTTTGGAACACTAGTAGCCGAATACTATTTGTTTTCATTGATTTATTCATGGTCACAGTGTGGATACAAGGCGCCGTCGGAGACGGTCTTTTTGAAATACATCTTATTGGAATTGGTAATGAGGCTTCCTATGAGCCTTTAGAAAATCAAGTCGTCACGCGTAAGCCGTAAGTAACACCGTATGACTATACGAAGAGTCCGAAGGGATTGGAATTTGACATAATTTAACTATTACCAACTATGTAGAAGGAAGGTACATATCGAAGGCCATTGTTTTATTTAAGTTTCTTCTCGTATAAAATTTATCAGTGGTCGTGATAAGGGCGCATGTGATAAATTGCCTGTTTCATAAGGCGTTCATTAGAAGCGTGCAAAATGCGCTCCGTTGCACGGCGATAACTCGACCGATAACGGTTTTATTGCTTCAAATGTTACCTATTCTCATGCGCCAGCTTGGCGTTTACCTCGACAAACGTCACTGAGACAGTGGAAAAACCTAGAAAATATTCGTTGATTATGTTACATTATGATTTATGCTCACGTATAAAATGTATATTGGGTCCATCGTAATTCCGATTCAATTGTTTCTGGTGCGTGTAATATTAGTAGGTCATACGTAGTAACTTTACAAATGTAAGAATAATTAAAGATAAACGCGGATTACGATATAAATGGAAATAGAGCTAATTGCGCGTTGCACGTGACTCGACCTCGGCTGTATCGGACATGTCTCCGGGCAACGGCTCAGCTGATCTGACTCTACTGAACGATATAATAAGTCCTACAATCAGTTTTATTATTACGAATCTTTGTATTCGATATTAAATACTATTTGAGTAAAATATTACACACGTATTTTGTATTTTTATATGTACAAGAAGGTGACAAATGAGCAAGCAGTAACCTAAGTGACCGCTACCCATAGGCATCTGCAACAAGCATTATATATAATAGACAGAGGATGGTATAGACAGAAAAATGGATAATTCCTTCTCTTATCCATCCCATTTCCCGTCAAATCCTCTTTCCCTTCCCACCCTTCTAATAAGGAAAAGAAAAAGAGTGAAAGAGGCAAAGGAAGGACTAAAATTTTGCCCCCGGTACCTCACTCATCAGACGAAACGCAGAATACTTCTACTTCACGTCTGTCTTCTTTGAGGTCAAGGTTAAAGTTTTACAGGTCGAGAGGGCCATTCGTGCAACACATGTTTATTATATCTGATAAGAATTCTCAAACCTAAGTAAAAACGTGTCAAAGTTTCATATTCGCATCTCTATATATCCCGAACGCTACTAAGCAATGAGCTATTGTGAAATTAAAGTACATTTTTTTTCAATAAACCTAGATGAAAAGTTATTTTAAAGGTAACATAACATAACACTCACGCCCGTAACCCCCGCTGGGTTAGGCAGAGATTACGGAATTTCATTTGGCGTGAGCTTGGCATACCTAAATTAAACGTCTTAAATTTTATATACTTATAAATTTTAATAACTGTCGTGGCAGCTTTTATACATAAATAATTAGTTAAGTTAGCGAAGAATTAAAACGATACCAGCTATTTATTGCTTTGACTGCATAGTATCATTTAATCCCATTCCGCCTACACATTGACAAGGAACAACCCATCCCACATGATGTCAAAGATAGCGGTCGGCGTTAGCTTATTCATTTCTTTAATTAACTACACATAGCGCTCTCGATTATAAGACGCGGCTACCCGGCTTTTGTATCCATTCAGTCTACCTGACGAAGTATTCTATATATTTTCTGCCAAACAAAATCCTACCTTATACCAACATGGTAAGAGCGATTTTTAATCGAAGTTGTCTCGGCGACTAGCTGTCTCGGCACTTGAAACATTCCTAAATTAATTCTTAAGTATTAATTTATAACGTATCATTGTTATAATAAAATTTAAGTTGACTACCGAATAAATTGTTCTCACTTATTAGACGTTTCCGTAACAACTGACATAAACACAACATTGACATAAAGTATATTTTTAAATTAAAAATGTATATTTGGATTGATTTAATGATAACATTCAAAACAGATGAATGATTAAGAGGTAATAGTGCAATGGAAACGGAAATTAGTCCTGAATGATTCAAGGATTTTTCGCACGAAGTTAAAATAGTAAAGCGCGAATATATATATACATATATATATATAATCGTGCGAAAATCAACTTAGTTCGGCTAAGTTTTAATGAAATTGAACTATGAGGCATAGGCCTTAACAATAGGAGAGTTACGTGGTGATCACAGTTTATTCGAATAGACTATTCAAATCAAGTTTGAAAATGTAAATGAAAAAGAGTGTTAATCATTTTGAATCACAAAAAAATGTTAATAATCAACTGAAACTATAAACTTTTACTGATATTATAAAATAAAACCACGTATCTAAACATACGGCACGAAGTTAAAGTAACAAGTAACATCAAAAAAAAAAAAAGATAATATTGGTCTTCAATACAAATTCTTACGAGACGAGACTATACTGGAACTCGTATAGAATCGAGTAGAAGGCGATGTAATCAAGTGGGCCGCTCATTCATAATAATGTGTTTCAGATAATAACAAAAAGGATTCATATATCAAAGGTGACAAATCAAAATAAACAAGTCACGCATTCCCTTACGGCCGTTCCAGCAAGAAAGCTGGAATCAAAGATCGAGATCTGAGCTCCTAATGTATATTAAATATGAGTAGATGCTTCAACACATGGCATTCAAGTGAAAAACGGTGCAAAAACAAGATGGAATTGCCATTATAGCTTATAACTCAATCAGTGTTGTCCTGCCCGACTGAGGTGCTCTGCGGTGATCTGCGGCACGATAGGAATTTTACACTTTTTCTCCCATTATCTGCATTCTTGCTATGACAAATACTTTAGCTATCAGAACTATTTTGATCGGACTTGAACGCGAAATTAAAAAGAAAAAAAAAGCCAAATGTAATAGTGTAAATACCGCGCATTTCGATGTACGGCCTTCGAACATATTACACGTCTACAAAGGAGATAAGGATAAGCTCGTAAGATAGTATTATATTTCCTTTTTTCATTAACTCTTTTCATTTCATGTTACTTGAATTCTTACAATAGGTGAAGCACAAGCCCACAGTACTTTTATAACCATTCAATTAATTTAAAGGACGAATACAATAAAACTACTATATCGAAGAAAAAATATTTAATTGTTTCTTGCATTTCTCTATGTACTGGTAATTAATTAACATATTCAAGCATTTATATTACACCAAGAATAATTTCTTGGTATGATATATGATAGTTGCAGAAGAAACAAATAATTATTTCGCTCCCTTTTTATTGCACGGATTACTTTTATTCTTAAGCTATGTGTAATGAGTAATGACTTAATTCATTTATTTAATTGCGACGTAAAACTAAGGAGTAATTTAAATTTGTAATCGTTTAAAATGAAATCGATGTTAGTACGATGTTTATCTACTTTTTATGTATTGCGCTTTAAAATATTAAAGGCAACATATGTGTGAAAAGGCTTTATGCAGAAAAAGCTAAAGATAAGTCATTTATCAAGAGAACATCGAAAGGAAAGAAATTTCTCATTGTCCCCTTCATCAGTACGAAATTTATCAGGCACAGCAAAAAGTGGCTGCAAATCAACAGCTACCCAACTCTCTTATGTGTTGGCGGGTTGAGACAGTTTTGAAGGCGTCGTGAAATGACGGACGGTCATTATTATGTCATTGACATCATTTGTTTCGTCCGCCTTCTTTGATTTTGTTTTGCTGTGAAAAACCGCACGTCCTTCATTGTTGCGGCTTGCTTCCGAATATTATAGCTTGATTTGATATTAATATACGGAGACCGCATTTTCATATTTGTAAAATTAATATATGCAGTTTTAATTAGTTTCGGTTTTATTGTATTACAATGTTTGTTGTTAAATCTGTATTTGATTTACTTTGAGTGTGGCGATGTGATATTTCATATCGTATCCAATATTACTTTGCGCAACTTTAAGTTAAATTTGTTTCCAATACCTTGGTTATTGGACACAAAATGTGTGAAATCTTTAATGAGTTTCTTTGTGTTTATCTACAAGTAGAACGTTGTATTCCAATTTGGGATCAGTTATCCAGCAGTGCTGCATCATCGGTGAACTAATCATGTATCGGGCGAGATTAAAACAGGCCGGTCGGATCGCATCAAAGGCGGTATCACACTGTTATTTTGACTGATTGATCTCCTTCGACAAAAAAAGGTTGCAGCGCTACCGAGATCGACAGTAGCCGAGAAAAAACAAATTAGTTGGCTAAACCTTTTCATAAAGCATTGTTATTATCACCACCTACCCAGACTTACACGTTCGAGCCACGTTCGTTTTGCCATAGCCGTTTTATTCACTTCGTTTTACATCTTCGACGTAGAGTTCAAAATGTCTATGTTCTTTTTTATCATTCTACACTTTTAAAGTATATCAGCTTGTGATCGCGCAAGTTGAAAGGCAAAAATCATGCTGCGATGGTGACCTTGTGTTTGTTACAAAAAATGCGATTTTTTTGGGTGAAATGATTTTCGGTGTTAGATGTAGCGGCTCGGGCTTTGATTGTCGATATTCTCATATTTAGTTTTAATTGGTGGCTTTATCGAGTTTACATTTTACGGTCGGACTCGATGAGAGGTTAATAAGCGGCTTTTTTAAAAGTATCTCAGTTTTTAGAGTTCCGCACCTGTGGCCGTCGTTACCTGCTTACGTTTTAATTGATACTAATAGTTGACGAGAACTATGCTGCGTGTCCCTATATATTTAATGTACGAGAACATGCGTTTCGAAATATATAGTTTTATCCTTTTTCTAAAAAATTTATAATTTTTGTTCGTTATTTTTGATTAAAAACAATAATTTGTGTCCAATTGTGAACCTAATGTTTAATATGTTGTAATATATTTTTTTACGGAACCGTCCATGGAATATAATTGCAATGCGCTGTGCCTAATTTTTTATTGTTTAGGCAATAGCCGATATTGATTTCGGGTCTTTGATT